>JAJJLU010004278.1:0-15504 GCA_023807065.1 Isotricha intestinalis | reverse complement strand
AAGCATTCATTATATAATTTTTCTCTATCTTCACAAATTCCCAGTTTCTTTAGCTTTTAAAGTTTTTAATCTCTTATTTAATCCTTCTTCTAATGTATTTACTTCTGCTGTTGTTACTGGAGTACATGATACATATTGAACCCATAATTGCTCATTCACTACTTGCTTCTTTGGAGGTAATATTTTATTCAATGCATCTTTCACTGATAATTTCTCCTCTTCCCAATCTCCACTCTCATTTCGAAGAAATATTGATTTTAAACGCTCTACTGTCTTCTCGTCTTCTGATGATATGTCCTCAAAGGCTTTCTTATTGTTTGGAGATGTTGATACTAAATATGGAGTATCGTATTTTACTAATGATTGAAATAATTGCTCTTTTGCATTTTTGGAGTTACTGCTTGACATTTTTTTTTTGATTCAAGAATTTTAAAGAGTTTTTATTATATTTTGTTTATTTTTTTTAGTATTTTATTGGTTTTATTTTTTTTATTTTTATTTTTTTACTTTTTTTTAGTTTTTTTATATGAAAAATTTTTCGGAAAGGAAAAATGGAATTTTTTCTAATCAATTTTTACTTAAATTTTTATCAAATAGGAAAAAAACTGAAATGATTTCTGAAAAAGAAAAAGAGAAAAAAGAAGAAGAAATTGAAAATATAAAAGATAAAAATATTAATATAAAAGCTCCATTAAAAATAATTCATTCTGAAACTGATTATAATTCAATTGAATGGTTAGATCAATTTTCAAAGAAAAAAAAAGACAAATTTATTCAAAGAACAAAAGAAAGTATAAATAAATATAAAACTTCAAGAAATTTATTAAAAAATAAACAAAATAATTTAAACAGATTAAATAGTTTTTCAAAAGAAAGTTCTGTAAATAATAATTTTCAATTTAAACAAAGTAAATTTTCTTTTAATAAAAGTGTAAATGGAAAAAAAGGGAATTCAACAGAAAAAAATAAATTTAATCAAATAAAATTAATTAAACAATTAAAAGAAGAATTAAAAGAAAATCCAAATAAATTAGATTATATTTTGAAAAATAAAAGTACTGAAAAAATAAAGAATATTAAAATTGAAAAAATAAAAACAAATAATTCAAAAAAGAAAATTAGAAATTCTTTTCATTTTATTCAACATTCAAATAAACAAAATATTAATAATTCAATGTCTTCTAAAAATAATATAATGAATAAAACTAATATAGAAATGAATCAAAAAAAAAAAAAAAAATTATATAATAAAATAAAATCTAAATCAAATGATTTAGGAAATATAAAAAATATAAAAAATGAAAAAAAAGAAAATTCCATAAGGATAATTCAAAAAAGAAATTTTTATAATAAATATTATTCAAATAATAATAGTAAATTTTTAAATGAGAAAAATATTTCTCAAAGTCAAAAAAATATAATAAAAAATCCAAAAGAGAAAATATTATTATATGGAAACATAAAAATTAAAATAATCGAAAATCCAAGAATTTCAAAAAAAAAATTAAATAATTATACAATGACTGAACCAATTGATTTAATTAGAGCAAATAATTTTAAAAGTAGTGAAATTAGAGCAAATTCTGAAAGTAATATTCCTTTAAAAATTGGAACTTCAAGTTCAATGAAAAATAAATATAGAGATTTAATATGTGAATATGAATCTGAAATTGATTCTTAAATAAATATTATATTTTTTTATTTTCTATTAATTTTATATTATTTTCAATTGTTTAATTAAAATTATAATATTTATTTATATATTATAATAAAATAAAAACATATAAATTATTGAGCTTGATAATTTTTTTAACATTTTATATAAATTATTAAAACAAATTGGTGTATTAATAATTGTTCCATTTCCCGTAATTATTTTTTATTTTTTTTTAATAAATATCAGAAAAAATAAATATATAAAATAACTCAAAGATATTATTTCCATATGAATTGTGAAATAAAAGTAGAGATTGGTGATGTTCATAAATTTTTTAAAAGAATAAAATAATCTAAAATAAAAAAAATTTAATCTTTTTTTTTCATTTTTAAATTTATAATCCAATATATTTATTTATTTTGGAACAGTGTTTGTTTATTCAATTATTTTAATAAAAAAATTATTGAAATTATATATCATCTTTAATTTATATAAAACAAAAAGAAATATTTTGTAAAGATTCTTAATAGTATAATAATATTAAATATGAAAAAAAAATAAGAAAGATTCATCTTTTAAAAGATAATTAATTGAGTATAATTTATTTTGATAAAAATATATTTTTTTTATATTCAAATAATAACCCAAATTTCTTAGAGGCATATTTAGAAAACAATCCAGGAACACAAAAAATATAAATTTAATTTTAATGATTGAAATTCAATTATTATACAAATTATCTGAGTAATTATTCAATTCTGAATAAAGTTTTTTTAAATTATTTAAAATTTCAATCATAATTTTAATTAAAGAAGAAATTTAATACAGTTTTGAATTAAATGAAAAATAACCTAATCAACAAAGAAAAACAAACTTGAAAAAAATGTAAATAAACTTAAGAAAAAAAACTTAAAGCCCAAAAATTAAAATTCAAAAAGTATATAAAACTTAAACCATAAAATTAAAAATAATAAATAAAAGAACAAAAATGTTCAGAATATTATCTATAATATTTACAACAATTATCTTAAAAAAAACAAAATCAGACGGTTGGTTTCAACCATATATAATATATGAAAGAGGTATGACATATCCTCGTCCTCTTTTAATAGAAGAAGCAAATGGAGACGTTCTTGCACTGTCTTCACCTACAGATGGTACTTCTGGTGATGGTAAAATGGCAAGATATAATAAAGCAGGTGAATTTTTATGGAAAAAAAGTTTAGGTTTTCATTATCATGAAAATGTTTGTGTTAGAAAAATTGCTGATAATTCTTATATTGCTGCTTCTTCTATTAAAAATGATGCAAATGATGCTTGCAATAAACTTGAGTTAGCTTATTTTAATGATGCTGGAAAAAAAAATGTTACTGAACTTCCTTTAACTGCACAAAGTGGTTTTTGTGTTAATTCTTTTAAAATTGATATTTTCATTGATCATAATGGGAATCCTATTATTAGTTTTAGTAACAAAGAAAATAAAATTTATGTAAATAGATATTTTTTAGTAAATAATTATGATAATAATTATTTTGAGATAGAGCAAAAAACAAAAGATTCTCGAGATATCACATATGAGCCTACAATTTACGGAAAAAATCGTTATATTTCTTGTGTTGAAATGAAAGTTTCCGAATCCCATAATAATAATGATGATTATTATGTTTATTGTCAATTTGTATTCAATACTAATGAGTTTGGGTGTGGAGAACATATAATGGTTTTAGATTATTCTTTAAGACGTAAATTTGAGACTAATCAATATCTCGCAGAAGGAGCATACTGTTCTTTTGATAAATTATTAAAATTAAATGAACAATATATGATTGCCACTTATTTAAATAAGACTACTATGCAATATTCTTTACTTAAAACCAAAGAATCTTCTAACTATTATGAAATAATAGAAGGTGAAAAATCAATCGAAAAAAGTAGTAGTGGTCCGAAAATGGACAATTGTGTTCTTGATACAAATAAAGTTGATACTGCAGTATGGGATTCTGAAACCATTGTTTTTACCTGTATCAATGAATGTAAAAATGCTGCTGAGCCAACTGAAACTAATGTTGGTTATATATGGAGCAAAGCAACCATTCATATTGGAATTGTCAAATTTCATTCAGGATCAACATCAACCTATAATGTCTTTACTACAACACATGCTTATAATGATTATCCTTTTGTTTCAAAATTTGGTTCAAACTTTATGTCAATATTCTATCATATTTATGATCACACTAATACGGATGATGCATCATTAGGTCTTAATGTTTTTGAAATAGTTGGTATGCCAATATGTCATGATGTGGTTGAGCAAATGATATATATTAATAGTTATATTGAAAATATTAATCTTCAAGATTATGTTTCTTCAGGAAACGGAGAATTAAATCCTGGTGGAGCACTTTTAATTAATTTTCCCCTTCCTTTCAAAACTGGTGCATTATATTATTATTCTTCTGATTCTTCTTCAAAACAACCTGTTGTGACTGGAACAGAAACAAACCAAATAAGTTCACAATTCTATGATCCTCAATATACTAGATTTAGATTTGAATCAAGTTATGATTATGGGACTTTTAACTTACAATTTCAACCTGTTAGAAGAGGTGATGAAAGTTCTGGAGATCAATATGGAAAATTTTGTTGGATTACTTTTAAAGTATCTGATTGTTATGAAGGATGTGAAAAATGTACTACATATAGTAATGAACCTGATGACCAAAAATGTATTTCATGTAATAATGGAAAAGAATATTATGTGAGTCCTTCATCAAGAGATAGTGAAGGAAATATAGTTCGTAAAGAAGATAATACAATTAATTGTCAGAATTTAAATGATGGATATTATATTGACGGGACTACTTTGATTCCCTGTTATTCAACATGTGAAAAATGTAAAGGTGAAGGAAATAATACTTTTCATAATTGTATTCAGTGTATTAATGATTATATTTTATATCCAAATATTAGATCTTCAAATGCATATGACTGTAAAGAGAAAGAAAATATTCGCACAAATGGAGGATGTAGTTTTGGATTCTATCCAACAAAAGTAAATCAAAGGATAAAAGTTAAAAATGAGGAAAGTGTAAAAAAAATAGTCCTGATAGATAATGAAGAAATAGAAGAAACGGTGATTGATGTTGAATATGAAGAAAAAGAAGTAGAGTTTGATATATGTCAACCTTGTCATACATTATGTAAAAGATGTTCAAAACCTGCATCAGATTCAGGAAATGAAAAAATGAATTGTTTAGAATGTATCGAGGAATATTATTTTAAATCAACAGAGTTAGATAAAGGAAATTGTTACACAGGTGATATAGATAAATTTATACTAATACCTGATAGTAGTATAACAAATGAAGGAATATATAAACCATGTGATGAACATTGTTTAACATGTTCATCACTTCCTGTGACAGATGGTGATACAGTAACAGAAATGAATTGTTTAAAATGTGATTCAGGGCAAGGATATTTTAAATCAGATGAAACAACAGGAAATTGTTATACTGGTATTCAACCAAATTATGAATTAATTGAAGACTCTTCTGATCCCAATGGTAAAGTATATGCAAAGTGTCACGAAAGATGTTCTAAATGTTCTGGATTTCCAGTATATGATTCTACTGTTAGTACTAAAGTTACTGAAATGAAATGTACTATATGTAAGAGTGGTTATTATATGAAAAGTGAAGATATAGTAAGAGGTGTTATACAAAAAGGAAATTGTTATAACGATGATGATCCTGAAATTCAAGGATATACTTTAGATGATGATAATGTTTATAAAGAATGTTATACAGGATGCTTAACTTGTTCTGCTTGGAAGGAAAAAGCTACAGAAGATGAAACTGATGCTAGGAAAAGTGATTTCAAATGTTTAACATGTGATCAAAGAAGTTCTGTCGACAGTGAAAAATATTATTTTTTATATGCTCATCATGAAAATTGTTTTAAAAGTGAACCTTATGTAAATGATCCTGATGAAGGTATCATTAATTATTTCCTAGATAAAAGTAATCCTTTAGAATCTGAATGGGAATGGAAACCATGTGCAACAAATTGTAAAAGTTGTTCTGCTTCTGAGTCAGGTGGGAACATGAATTGTATTGATTGTAAAGAAAATAATTACAAAATAATATTTAATGGGGAGTCATCAGTAACAAATAATTGTTATAATGATAATGATGTACCTGATAGTTATTACTTGGATAAAACAGAATCACCTAAAATTTATAAAAAATGTCATGATGCTTGTCAAAAATGTTATGGAGCTTCAAGTGATAATTCTAATACAAATTGTAAAGAAAAAAAATGTACTTTAGATAGGAGTCATTCAAAAGTTTATGGTTATCTGGAAGATAATGAAAAACAATGTTATCCAAATGTTGATAATCAACCTACTTATCATCTTGTTGATGAAGATACTAATAAGGTGCCTGTTTTTAAAAAATGTGCTGAAGGATGTAAAACATGTCTAGGTTTTACAAGAGATAATTGTACTTCTTGTTTGAATGATCAAATTTATTATGAAAAAATTTCTGATTTAAGAGAAGAGAAACCACAATTTAGATGTTATTCTCATTTAGAGCAAACAACTCCTAAAGTAAGAACTGATGAAGTTCCAAATTATTATGTTACAAAGGATCCAGAGAATCCTTCTGATCCAACTTATTATGTCGATAAATGTTATGACACATGTAGCAAATGTTCAGAAAAAGGTGATGTAACTCATAACAAATGTCTTGATTGTCCTACGGATTCATTTAAAACAGAAGATTATGTTTCAAGTGGAATCCAATATTATAATTGTTTAGAAGCTTGTTCAAACGATGAAAAATATCCAAAGAATGATCCTACTGAAGGATGTCGTCCATGTGTGTCTCAATATGAATATGTTGAGGGAATTTTTTGTGTAAATTGTAAAGCTGAGGGAAAATATCATATTAAAAATGCAGATTCTTGTATTGAAACAACAAATGTTGGAAAAGATAAACCATATGAAAATTATTATCCTATAGGTGATGACTATGGAACAATTGAACAATGTTATGAAACATGTGAGACTTGTTCTGCTTATTTAGATGCAACAAGTCAAAATTGTCTTTCATGTCAGGGAGATAAAAAATTATTAAATAGAAATTGTGTTGAAGATTGTGGTCATTTATATGTAACAGATGAAGCTAATAATGAATGTATAAATTGTAAAACAAAATATAGCCCATCTAAATATAAAATTTATTCAGATGATACAAAATGTTATACTCAAGAAGAATTTGATAATATTCCAGAACAAAAAAATTTAGTAGATGAGCCACATAATGTTTATTCTACTTGTGGTGAACCTTGTGGAACTTGTGTAGACATTGATGGAACTCAAAAATGTACTTCATGTGCAGGACATTATTATATGGAATATGATCCAAATAGAGTAGGTTCAATTGTAAATTGTGTTGAAGAATGTGGAAATTATTTATATGCAGATCCATATAAAAATGAATGTGTAAATTGTAAAGAAAGAACAGATTCTTTCAAATATTTCGCAGATAATAAATGTGTAAACAAAAATATATCTCCTTATTTAAATTATTATGAAAGTCCTGATGAAGATAAAGAACCTTTTGGAGTTATTGTTCCTTGTTATGAAAAATGTTCAAAATGTGAAAAAGGAGAAGAATACGTTGGTGGACAAGTAAGTAAAATGAATTGTGATATATGTACTAGTGATTATTACCATGAAGTTCTTCCAAGTACCAATTGTGTGGAACATTGTGATATAAAATATGGATATGATGATTCAGATATAAATAATAAATGGTGTATTAATTGTAAAGAAACAATAAGTGATAGAGGACTTCCAATGTTTAAATATATAGGTGAGAGTACATCAATAGATAATGAACAATGTTTAGAAGAAAGACCAAAAGGAACATATATTGATGATCCAGTATATAATACATTAAAAGATTGTGATCCATCATGTAAGAATTGTGAAGGAGATGCTTTTACTTGTACTGAATGTGCTGATGGTTTCATTAGTAATCCTGCTGATAATAGTAAATGTGTTGAGGAATGTAATACTCAATTTTGGTATTTGGATGCTAGTAATAATTATCAATGTAGTGATGATTGTAATGATATTAATAGACCTTATATTGGAGGGAATCAATGTGTGGAAGAATGCTCTGATGAAAAATGTGTTTATTGTGAAAAAAATGCTGCTTATCTAATATATGATAATCATTGTAGATTTAGATGTCCTAAGGGTTATGTTGTAGATTCAACTGGGAAGAAATGTGTGAAAAAGGAATTAAATGATGATAAATGTAATATTACAATATATCCTTCTCGTCATAGTACTTTGGTTTCAAATTTGAAATTATTTGCAATGGAATGGATTGAAGAATACATTTTTAAATATGATACATCGTTAATGAAGCATGTAGATGTACTTCCAGCACATAATATGACAATGCAAATATGGAAAGATGATGAATGTGAAAAAGAAGCATCATTAATGTATGATATTACCTTTGTAAATACATCAGATTGTAGAGCTAAATTAGAAAAACAATATAATTTACCTCCAAATGGAATATTATTTGTTAAATTTGATTTAAATAGAACATCATTAGTAAATCAAATGCATTATAATGCATATAATGCATTTAATAGAGAAAAATTAAATTTATCATATTGTGATGGTGGAGATTTAATAGATTATTCATTTACTGAAAAAGGAGCAAATTATGAATTAGCAAAGAAATTACATGATAAATATGGAGTAGATATATTTAATTCAAGTGATAAATTTTTTAATGATGAATGTTTCCATTTTGATGATGAAGGAAAAGATGTACCAGTAAAAGAAAGAAGATTACATTATTTTCAGTCAGTTCCTCTTTGTGAAGAAAAATGTGAACATGTTTCAACTGATTTTGAAAATGGTCTTTTAAGATGTTTTTGTCCTTATTCTCTACCTACTTTAGATGAAGCAGAAAATATTACTGATCCAAAAATAAATGAAGCTAATTTTACTAAAAAATTATCCAATTCGAATTTATATTTGTTCAAATGTTATAAAAGTGTTTTTTCATCAAATATTTTTAAAAACAATGTTGGAGGATTAACTATGATTGCTTTAATTGGAATGCAAATACCTTTAATTATTAATTTTACTTTGATTTCTGGATTTAGGCCAATTTATGCTTTTTTAAATCAATTTACAAGAAATGAATTTAATCCTCCTAAAAGGAATAATAATTTTATAGAAGATAATGAAATAAAAAATGAAAGTGAGATAAGTGATAATGATTATGTAAATTCTCCGAAAAATGGGAAAGATTCAAAAAATTCAAATGTAATTTTTTCGAAATCTTTTGAACGAACACAATCAACTTTTAAAAATACTTTTTCTTCAAAAAAATCACATCATAAATCAGAAAAATTAACAATGATGAATTCTAATGCAATTCATTTACAAAGTACAAATGAAAATTTTATGCCTACTTCAACTCAATATTTAAAAAAAGATGTTATTGAAGATAAAGATGCTGAAATTGAAAGTTTTAATCAAGATGAATTAGATGAATTAGATTTATTAGATGCTATTAAATTTGATGAAAGAAGTTTTTGTTCTTTCTTGTGTAGAGTATTAAAAAGAAAAATATTTTTCTTAGTTCCTTTCACTGATATTACTGTTTTTGAACCTTTCACTTTAAAATTATCTTGGTTTATTTTATTGATTTCTAATTTCTTTTTCTTTGATGCTATATTTTTTGAAAGAAAATATGTCCAATATAGATATTATACTCTTGAAAAAATTAACTTTAACTATTTTATCAAACATGAAATTCAAATTTCTCTTTTTAGTTCTATTATTTCTTCTTTTATTGGAATTATTCTATCTTATTTATTTTCGGTAAAAAAAAAATTTGTTGTATGTATAAGAACAATAAAAGACAAATCTCTTTTTTTATTAGAAGTAAAAAAAATAATGAAATGTTATAAAATTAAAATCGTTATATTTTATATTATAAATATAATTGGAATGTTAATTTTTTGGTATTTTTGCACTGCATTTTGTGCAATTTACCTTAAAACTACAAAAGCATGGTTTTATGCTTTTATATTTACTATGATATTTGCTACAGTTATAGAGTTTTTATATTCAATTATTATTTCTATTTTTAGATTCATTGGGTTGTCTTGTGGTTTGAGTTGTATTTATAAATTAAGCCAGATTTTGTTTTAGGTATATTTTATAATATTGTTTAAATTTTATTTTTATTTTATTAAAATATTGGTTTAATTCTTAAATAAATTTAATAAATTTTTTTTTTTAGATTTTCTATTATATTAAATATTATAAAAAAGGAAATATTTATTTTATAGTTTATATTTATAAAATATTTTTTAGTTTAATGATATATATATAATAAATTTATATTTTTATAAATATTTAAAAAAATGCTAATGAAGATTTTTATTTAATCCTATTATAATTTTAAATTTAGTTTTAGGTCTACTAAAAGAAACAGAATTAACGAAATGATTAATAGTATAATTATCACTTTTATTAAATTTAATAGAATTAATGCTTCTGCTTGAATTATAATCACTAATATATCTTTCATTAAGTTTTTTATTTTTATTATAAGATTTATCTCTTTTATAATCAATGATTGTTGTATCTAAAAAAGAATCCATATTTTTTTTTTCTTTTAAATTTTCTTTTAAATAACTTTTATTCTTTTTTGAAATTTTAATTTTTAAATCTTCATTTTCAAATTGAGTATTATTATCAATGAAAGGTAAATTCATATTTCTAGTTGTTTTTTTTTTCTTTATAATAACTTTAGTTTTAAATAAATATTCATCATTTAAATATAAATTATTATGTCCAAAATATTTATTTAATATTTTTTTCCTTTGAAAAACTTCTAAATTTTCTCTTTTTAAATTTTCCATTCTTTCAAATTTTGTTTTTTTATGATTTATTCTTCCATAAAGTACATTTCCATTATAAATTCTTTTTTTTTCTAATTCTTTTTTTTCTTTTTCTCTCATTTTTAAAAATTCTAAATATTTTTCTTTTTTTTCTATTGTTTGTCTTTTAGCAACTTCAAACAAATTTTTTCGGTCTTTGAAATTAAATTTTTTTAAATTTAAATCTATTGAAATATTCATATTATTAAAAATTGAATTTCCTCTTTCATATTTTTTTTTTGAAGAAAAGATAATCATTATTTTAAATAAAATATATTTGTAAAAAAATATAAATAATACTTTATTATTTATTAATTTAATTAATAAAAAATGGAAAAAACTTTTAAGACTAAAATTTACGATATTTTTAATTCAAGTTTTACAGAAAAGATTATAAATAAATCTCAAAATAACATTTTAACTGAAACGGATTTATATATAGAAAAAAGATTAAAAAAATCAAATTCAAATTCAAAATATAATAAAATTTTAGAAGAATCAAATTTTAAAAATTCCGCTTCAAATAAAGAAAATATTCAAGATTTATTAAATAAATCATTTGGTGAATTAGGAATAAAAAAAAATCAAATTATAAAGAAACAAAAAATTACTTTTACAATATTAGTAATTCAACTTTTAATTATTTTGGAAATAATTATTATATCAATGATATAAATTATAATAATATTTTTAATAATATTAATAAAAGAAATAAAAAGAAAAAGAAAGAAATTTTATTAGGAAGAAATAAAAGTAAAGAAACTAATTTATTTAATAATAATAAAAAAGATAATAGTTATCAACTAAAAAAAAAAATATTCAATTTAACAAATGAAATAAAAACTGATTCAAATATAAATTATAAAAGTTATATAAATAAACCAATTTCAAATTTAGAAAATTATAATTATTATAATACTATTATTTCAGAAAGAAAAATGAATAATTTAACAAAAGGAGATGTTTCAAAATTATATGAAAAGAAAAAAAATAAATCTATTGATTTCTTTAAAGATAATTATCATTTAAAGTATAATCATAAATTTTATTCTAATTATGGTGTCCAAAAAGATAATTTAAATGAATTTAAAAAAGGATTTAAAAGTTTTAGAAATAAAAATAATATTTTTTGATTATTTTTAAATTTAAATTATTTAAATTAAAAATTTTTTTATATTAATTAATTTAATTTAAATTAATGGAAGAAGAAAGAAAAAATTTATATAAAAGTGATTTTTCATTAAATGAAATAAAGGAAATAAGAGAATTAGAAAAATTAAGTTTAAGAAAGAAAAAAATAAATAATTTTTTAATGGAAAAAAGAAATATAATAAATTTAAATAATAAGGAAAATAATTTTTTATTAAATAATGAAAAAGAAAATAAATTTGAATTAATAAAAAATGGAAGAATATTATATTTTCTTTCAGAGAGTATAATTGAAAAAGATGAAAATAAAATAAGTTTTTATATAACTTTAATATTTCAATATTTTAAAGAATATGAAACTAAAAGTTTTGAAAAAAATATTTTATTAAATTTCACTGAGCCAAATTCTCTTTCAAATTTATTAATTGAAATAACATTATCTTCAAATAATATTCCAATATTATATTTTTCAACATTAAACTTAGTTCAATTAACTTATTATTCAAATAAATTATGTGATGAATTAAAAAATAATATTTCTTTATTAAATCATATAATAAATAAATTCATGACTTATTTTTCAGAAGAAAATACTTTATTATCAAATTTATATATTATAATAGGAAATCTATTGAATAATCAAAATGATTATTTATTATTAAGAAAATCAAATTGTTTTATTTCTTTATTTAAATCAATAAAATTGTTTAATACTGAAGATAAATCAAATGAAAATTTAAGTTATTTAGAAAATTTATTATGGTTATTAAAAAAATTTTTAGATCAAAATAATGAAAAAGAAATAAATTATAAAGAAAATTTAATAGAATCAATTCCAAAATTAATAAAAATAATAAGAATGTTTTATTATTCAAATGAAGTAAATTTACTTTTTCAATTATTAGAAACTATTTATATTTTAACAACATATGATATGAAAATAATTGAAATAATTTATGAAAGTGGAATTGTAAGTAATATATATAATTTATTTGAATATTTATTTTATGAAAATCCTGAAAAAGAAAATCCAATAATTTTAGATTGTGATTGTGTAAATGAATGCTTAAAAATATATATAAATATTTTTTCTATTGAAGATTCAAATATATTAAAAATTTATTATAATAATGAATTAAGTTTAGTTATTAATAAATTAGTTTATAAATATAGATTTTATAAAAATAATGATTGTAATATTCAAGATTCAATTATTAATCTTCTTTTTAATTTAGCTTGTTTTCCAGAAGTAATTACTATTGATAATATTTTAGAAGATGAAAAAATGTTAAGTTTAATTATTAAATATTATTCTAAAAATAATATTTATAAAACTTTAATTTTTTTTGATAATATAATTAATTTACATCCTACTTTAACTGAAAAATGTATTGATTTAAATTTATTTGATGTTATTATTTTAGGTTTAAATGAAGAATTTTTTGGAAATCAAAAATTTGATATTTTAAAAATGGAATTTCAAATTTTATTTAGATTAATTAATTTAGATTTAAATTCTAAAAATAAAAAAATTATTAGAAATGAATTTGAAAATAGAAATATTAAAGAATTATTAGAAAAAATAGTTTTGAATGAAAAAAATAAAGAAATGAATTTATTATTTGAACAATTTATAAAAATATATGAAGAACAATTTAAATAAAAAAATTTATTTTTAAAATTTTTATGTTGAATAATTTTTAATTCATTTTATTAATTTCATAAAAATAATTTTTTAGCAATACTTAGTCCAAGGAGGAAAAAATAAAGAAAAAATAAATTCACACCAATCATCATTATTACCAAAATCAGGAACACTACTTGGCTTTATACCTCTATCAATTAATCTATCAAGATATGATGCTTCTTCATACTGGGATTCAATATCAATTTTTATATCTTGTCTTATTCTTAAATTTCTCATAATTGGATTTTGAATTTCCAGATCAAGATTAGGAGAGATATTATGAGAAAAATAGTTATCTAATTTATTTTTAATACATTTATCATCCATTCCACACAAAAGTTTAATATTCAATAATTTTCTAAATAAATTTAATGCTTTAATATCTTCTTGTGTTTTTGGTGAAACTTCACTTTCATCATTTGGATATCCATATTGTTTAAAATGTTCAATTGTTTTTTCTTTCATTTTTTGTTTCAATAATGTATTTGGATATCTATAATAATCTGTTTTTTGAATTATTTTTTCATTAATTGTTCGAGGCATTAAACAATTATTTTCATCATATTGAAAAAGTAAGTTAGTAGATATTATTTCTTCTTTTTTTGTTCTTAACATTATTGAAGTGAATGGAAATTTAACAGGAAAAAAATTCCAATATAATGTATTACAAATCATATCTTGATTTGATGCTGATGTTGGACATTTATTTTCAATAATTGAACATTGATCATAAATATAAGTAGTAAAATTATTTATTTCTTCATTCATAATTGCATATTTATAATATGGTAGTTTCTTTGCTTTGTTTAGTTGAAATAATATCAATAGAAGTAATAAAATTTTCATTATTTTAATTATAATAATTTACTCAGATATTTTAATAATTAAATACTATTAAAATAAAATGAAATTCAATCTTTTGCTTCTTATGTTAGTGTTAGTTGAATCATTTCAAACAAGAAAGGATGGATTAGGATATGCAAAGAAGTATATAATAAACAAAGAAATTGATGGTTTTTCAGAATCAATATATGATTTTTGTCTGTATTATGAATCAATTCTTCAGTCAAATAATATGAGTATATGCAATGTGATGTATCAATTTTTTTTTCTTTAAAAATGCTTTGCACTAGAAAGACTTTGTCAATCAAAGAATTTAATTATAATTCGGGAATTCAGCCATTAAATTTTAATTATAATAAAAAGTATATAACCTCAAATTATGCAAATAACCAAATTGTATTTTTCTGTAAAAGAAATGTTTTGAGAAAAACAAAAATTGGCTTCTTATCACAGGTCAACAAAAAAATAATCGAATTTTTGATACAATATGGATATAATGAAATCAATGATGATTTAACAGATGATTCTCTAAAAGCTATAGAATTATTTGATGTAGGAATTAAAATTGTTCGACATTGTTTAAAAAATGATAATTGTATAGAAAATCTATTAAAGAATTATTTGGATCCAATGACAGACAAAGAAGCATTTAAGATTCAACTTATGAGTTTATCAGATAATATTCCATCTCAACCACAAAACAATGAAAACTCTTCGAATTTAGAAATGTTCAATCAAATAATTAGCAATGAATTAGCCGGAATTTTAGAATATAATTCATTATTTTTAAATGAGGTTAATTTACAAAGTTGGCTTTTTTCAGACTCAAATAACTATTGGTGTAGATTTATTTTAGGTTGTTTGGGTCTTAGTGAATATGATCATTATTGTTAAAAAATTAGATTAAAAAAACAATTCTTTATAAAAAATAAAAATACATTATTTCATTTTTAATATTAAAAAATAAAAAACTGAAATAATATTTGAGAAAAATATATTAAATTAATTTTTAATAAAATAAATGTTTTTACCAAAAATCAGTAATTTAAATTTAAGAAAAACTTTTTCAACAATTTTATTCAAACACCATTAATATCAAATAATATAAATATAAATTCTTTTTCATTTAATAATAATTGGAATCAAAAAATAATATCAAACTTTAACAACA
>JAJJLU010004277.1:0-15510 GCA_023807065.1 Isotricha intestinalis | reverse complement strand
ATTCCCAAATAATTTATTTTACAAGTTGAATTTTCTGATTTTTCTTTTAATTTTTCTAATCTTTTAAAAGAAATAGGATCTCCATGTCCTATTATTTTCATTTCATCTTCATATTCTTCCATTTTATTAATATTTTTAATAATTTATTTATTTCATTTTGTTTTACATAAATCGATTTTTTGACTTTAATCAATAAATTAAATTTATCATATTATTTTTTTAACTTAACTTTCTAAATTTTAAATTCTTTCCAACTTTTTTTCAACTCTACTTTTAAATATTAAAAGTTATTTAATATTTGTGTTATTAATAATGTATTTTTGTTAAAAATTATCCTAAATTTTTTCTTTTTCTGCTCATAAAAAATAAAAAATTATGTAAAAAAATTGAATAAAATTATATTTATCCAAACAAAAAAATAATTAATTTACTTTGAAAAACATTTAAAATTTAAAAATTTACATAAATAATTATATTCCAAAAAATTTATTGAAAAAAAAATGATTATTTTAATCTCCTTTTAATTTACTAATAACATTTAATTTAGCATAAATAGATTCAATTAACAAATCACCTAATTGATCTCCCATTTCTGGATTTTGTTGATAACCTCCATTTAATTTTAAATATTCTTGTTTTTGTTTAGCTTCAGAATCTAAATGTTCAGTTTGTCCTTTAATAATATCTAATTGATCTAAAATATTTTCTGTTTGAGTGTTTGAATCAAATAAATTTATTTGAATTTTTTTCTTTATTTTCTTTCCTTCTGTTTCTCTCTTTTTTTTTATTTCTTCTAAATAATTTATTGGTTTTTCTGGTATTGGATGTAAAATTTGAATTGGCTTTAATATATTTTTTTTCTTTTTTATTAATAATTTTTGTATTTTTTCTTCATCTTCTAACATTTCATTATTTTTATTAACATTCATTTCTTTATCAATACTATTTACTCTTATTTTTTTTAAAGGAGGAGAAATATAAAAAGCATTTATTCTTTTTTTATTATTTTTTTCAGTTAAATTTAAACTATTTTTATCTTCTTTATTTAATCTACTTTCTCTAATAATTTTTAATTTATTATTAATTGAAACTTTAGGAATATTATTTTTTGAAAATTCTATTTTTTCTTTCTCTAATAAAGCAATTTTTTTTTTTTTATCTTCATAATTCATATATTTTTCTTTATCTTCTTCTTCACAAATTTTTCCAATTTGACTTTTGAAAGAAGGTAAAATTTGACTTCTATTTATCCACATTTCATGTAAAATCTTTTTTTTTTCTTTTGTTTCTTTTTCTAAAATTTCTTTTTGTTCTTTTATTTTATTTGACATTAATTTTATATCTTCTTTTGTTATAAATTCTTTTTTATTCATATTTACTTTATCAATTAATCTTTGCTCATTTATTTTATACTCTTCTTCTTTTTTATAATATAAATAATCTTTTTCTGTTTTTAAGTTTTTTTCTTTTATAAATGGTTTTATTTTTTGATATTCATCTTCAAATTCTTTTTTTCTTTTTAATAATAATTGAAGTTCATTTTCTCTTTTTTCTTTCATTATTTTTTCTTTTTCTTCTGATTCATTTTTTTCTAATTTTTTCATTTCTTTTTCTTTTCTTTTTAATGATAATATTTTATCTTTTTCAATTATTTTATGTAATTCTTTTTTTTGTTTTTCATATTCTTTTTTTTTTTGTTGATAATCTTCTTTATCTTTTTCAAAATTATCTAAAAAATTAGAAATAATTTCTTTTTTTGAAGGCTTATTCACTGTAATAATTTCTTTAATTTGATTATTAATATTTTCCAATTTCATTTGTAATAAAATTTTTTTATCTTCAATATCATTTATTTTTGATTTTCTAATATTTTCTTCTACAATTCCATTTTTAACAGAATTTAAACCTTCGTTTTCAATTAATTTTTTATTTTTTTCTAATTTTGAAATTGAATTAATTGTATTTTCTTCAGATTTTTTTAATATTCTGATTTGTTTTAATAAATTTTTTGAAAGAATATTTGGTTGAGAATTATTATTATCTTTCTTATAAATTTCTTTTTTTTCATTTTCTTTTTCTGTAAAATCTATTTTTGAATTTTCTTTTGCTTTTTCAATTTCTGATAATATTTCTTGCTTTAAATCTTCAGAAACTTCTAAATTATTTAATTTTTCTTTTAAAAATATTCTTTTTCCTAATTTTTTATTTATATCTATTTCTGTTATTAATACTTTATCATCATTTATATCATCTTTTCTTTCTTTTCCTTCTTTTTTTTCTTTTTCTTTTTTTTCTTCATTTTCTATTTCTTTATTTCCTAAGTTTTCTTCTAATTCTTTTCTTTCTTCTTCTTTTTTTGTTTCTTTTTGAGTAAATTTTTCTTTCATATAATTCCGTTTTTCTTTCTTTGACATTTACTTCTTTTTTAAGATTTATTTTTCAATTTATGTTTTAAATAATTATATTTTTAAAAATTAATAAATGAATACAAAAAAAATTCCTCAAAAGCATAAAACAAAGACAAATAGAATTATATTTTCAATAATTTTTTTAATTATTGCTTTAGTTATTTTAGTGTTAAAAAACATAAAAATAATTGGAAACGATAAATTATATTCATTAAAAATTCAATCATTTTTTTTACCAAATATTTCAATAATATTAAAAATATCAATGATAACAAATCATTTTTTTTTCTTTTTATTTTTTATAATCTTTGTTGATAATTATAAAAATATTTTTATATCTTTTATATTAATTCAAATTTTTTCTTTTGGATATTATTTTTCATCTTTAATAAAAATAGTATTTCAAGATAAAAATCCATATTTTGATTCAACAATTACAATTTATGAATGTGATTTAGGATGGGGATCACCATGTGAAAATATTATTATAATAATTCCTTTTTTTTTAACATTATATAATATATTAACGAACTCAAAAAAAAATATAATAATAAAAATACTTTTATTTACTTTTTCTTTAATTATTATATTATTTAATTGTTTATCAGTAATAATTATAGGAAAACATTTATTAAGTCAAGTTATTATTAGTGTTTTAATTGGTTTTTCATTTTATGAATTAATATGTGGATTTAATTTTCAATATGAAAAAGGAAATACATTATATGTTATATTAACACATTATTATTTTTATTTATTAATAAATGTTTTTATGTCTGCTTTCTTAATTGGAGCTTTTTTTTATTATAATTTAAAAATAAAAGAAACTAAATATTGTATTGATAACAATAGAAATTATATAAATTTTAATGATAATAATGGATATAAAGTTTTAAATAAAGGAAGTTTACTTTTATCTTCTATTTATTTAGGAAATATTTTTTGTTATTTTTCATACAAATGTCAATTTATTTTTATTTTAAAAAATAATAGAAATCATTGGTTTCAATTTAATTTTAATGAACCAGGAAATCCATCAGATTATTATAATGAAAGTATTACTATTGTTATGAAAGAAACTAAATGGAATCATACTTCTAAAATATTATCTTTCCTAAGATTAATTGTCTCTTTTATTTTATGTTCTATTTCCTTTATTCCTTATTTTATTGTTGAATGGAAATCAAATTTTTGGTCAATTTTTTTTGTTAAATATTTATTGTCTTTTTTTTTATTTTATTTTGGGCATTTCTTTATTTTCAAATTTTTATTCAAAAAATTACATATTATAAATTTTAATCTTTTTATTCAAATAGAAGACCAACAAGACACTTTGATAAGCTTTCAAAAATTAAATGACACTTGAATTTTATTTTATTTATTTATTTAAATTATTTAAAAATTAAATGTAAATTATAATTAAACTTTCTTTAATCACTTATTATTTGTAGATTTTAATTTTTTTAATTTAAAAACTTCAATATGATTTTAAAAAAAATGTAAAAAATGTAAAAAAAACAAAATTTTTTTTCATTTAAAATTTTTAAGTAATTTTTTTTAAAATAAAAAATTTTTACTGAAGAGAATTAAGAATTTGTTCAGCTTTTTGAATTTTTTCTTGATAATTAATTTGATAATTGGAAGAACTAACTTTATTACCTAAATTATTAAAAAGATTAATAGCAAGATTAAGATTATCAGAACATTTTTTAGCATCATTAATTAAATAATAACAACATCCTAAATTAAAAAGAACAATAGATTTATTATGATCATTTTCAGTTAATTTAGTTAAAGCTTTTTCATATTCTTCAATAGCATCTTTAAATTTCTCAGTTTTAAAATAATAATCACCTTTAATTTTAGATAATAAAGCATTATTTTCATCTTCACCTAAATATTCAGTATTTTTATCTTTTCCTAAATCAATACTTCTTAATAAAAGTTCAAAATTTTCTATTTCTTGATTTATTTCTTTTAATTGATTATTTCTAAATAAAACTCCAACATAAGCAATATAAATTTTAATTAAAGCTTTTCTAATATAAGGTAATTTAAAACAAGATAAAATTGAATTATGTTTTGAATAATCAAGAATTAACTCAGATTTCATTTTAATATTATTATTATATTCTTTATTTTTAGTAACATTAGGATCTGTTAAAATAGAAAGAGAATAACCACTAATAAGATTATATATACCAAATATTAAAGGAATAATTTCATATGCTTGAAGAATATTTTGTTTAACTTTAGAAATTAAATTTTCAATATATATATTTACATTAGGAGATAAAGGATCAGAATTATTTATTGAATATATATCTATTTTACTTGAATTAATTTCATCATCACCAAAAAAATTATTTGATATTAATCTTCTTTGACTTATTCCCATTGAATTCACTTGAGGAATTATAAAAGATGATTTAAATTTATTTATTATTTCATTTTGTTTACTTTGAGGAATTATTATATTATTATTAATATTATAAATTAACATTATGAAATTATATGCTGTTTTAGTTAGAAAATCTTTTTGAAACGCAAAACCCTGAGTTTGTGAATTTGAAGCGGGTGTTACATTTGATGTTTCAACTGATAATAAATTTATTGTTTTTTCTAATTTTTTCATTGACTTTTTTATCAATTTTTTATCATTTAAAAATGTTGCTACATATGCTAATCTACTTGAAATTGCTAAATAATAATTTATTCCATATTCTATTGGTGTTCCATTTAATAATTCTTTCTTTAATAAGTTACTTAATTCTTTTAATATTATAAGACAATTATGAAATTGATTCTTTTTCTTAAAAATTTCATATATTTGAATTCCAATTTTAATTCCAAGAACTTTGTTTTTTTCTTTTGTTTCTGTAAAAATTGTATTCGCTTGTTGAGAATATTCATTTAAATCTGCTTTTGGATCTTCAGCAAAAACTCTAAGAGTTAATAAATTATTTTTAATTTGAATATATTGAATAAAATTTGATTTTTGGCTTTTTTCAGTTTCTTCGACAATTGAAGTTAAAATTTCCATTGTTTCTTTAAAAGCATCTATATAATTTCTTTTCATCAAAAGTAAAATTCCTTTATAATATTTAAATAATAAATATTCTTCATAATTTTTTTCAAAAGAAATGAATCTATCTAAATATTCATTTAAAAAGTCATATTGATTATCATTACATTTTCTAAATTTATCTTCATATTCAATAATATTATAAATTCTATATAAATTAGTTCTATCGATAGAATCAGTTCTATTAATTTTAGAAATAATCCATTGGAAAAATAATTCTTCAGATTTTTGAGAAGTTAAAGCTTGATCATATAATATACATGAAAGAAGTGTTATTTGAAAAGGATTATTTTTAAATTTCCCATTCACATCTATTACTAATTCATAAAATGTATTTATGTCTTCTTCACTTATTGTATTTGTCCCAAAATAATTATTTGATTTTGCAAATATTATTAATCCTCCTTGATTGTAGTGACTTAACATTTTTTGAATGAAGGATTCTTCGTAGTTTGCCATCTTTACTTTTAATTGATAATATCATTTATTTTATTTTTTATATTTGGATTTTTTGATATTTTTTTTATTTTTTTTTTATATTTTATGATATGAATGAATTATTCTTTTTTTTTATTTAAATTTCAATATATATTTATATTAATTAAATATTTTATTTATTTTCATTATTATTTATAAATTGACTATTTTCTTGATTTTGATTAAATTCATTATTAATATTAAAATTATTTTGAAATGTAAAAGGTAAATAAGAATTATTTTGAATTTCTTCATTTTTAATATTATAATTGTCAATAATAACTTTATGTTCAAGTTGAATAGTTTTAATTGGAATATTCATTCCAATTAAATTACTAGAATTAAGATTATTATTAACAGAAAATAATTTATCTTCTTTTTGTTCATTATAATCATAAGAATAAAATCTTCCTCTTTTAACATTATTATTAACTTCAATATTAACTTCAAATAATTTTTTTTCAGTATTATTTTTATTTTTACAATCAATACATTTGCAATTAGAAGTACATTTCATTCCTAAATGAAAACATTCACAATATTTTTTTAAACAATTACTTTTTTTACAAAAACATGTTAAATTATTAACATCTAAATTTATTTTTTTAAAAGAAATAGGAGATTTCATCATATAATTTTGAATAGCTTCTCCTCTTTCTTTTTCATGTTCAATTTTATTAAAACAATTTTTACATTGACAATTTGAATCACAATATTTCATTCTAGTAAAACATTCACAATATCTTTTTAAACATCCTGAATTTTTACAATTACAACCTATATTTTTTATTTTATTTTCATTATTATTATTATAATAATCATCATTTAAATCTATTGACATTTTTTTTTCTTTCAAATTTAAATCTTGAAAAAATTTTATATTCTTTGTGTTTGATTTATTAAATGTTGAAAGAGGAGTTGATTTCATTTCTATATCTGAATCTTCTATATTTAATTTTATTCTATTTCTCTTTTGATCTAGTAATATATTTTCATTTTTTTGAACATTATTATGTGGAATTATTTGAAAATTTAAATGTAAAGATGAGTTTTGAGAATTACTGTTTGAAGTCATTTTATTATTTTTTATTTAAATTATATTTATTAAAATTTTCTTTTTATTATTTTCTTCAAATTTTAAATATTTTTTTATTAAAATAATGTTATATATTTTATTTTTTTTAATAAAAAAATTATAATTCCCTTTATTTCCTATAATATTATTTATTCCTTCACAAACTATAGGAAGTTCATTTATTAATTTATTTAAATTCATTATCATCATTTCATCTTTTATTTCTTTATTATTTTCCATTGAATTATTTGCCCTTAATGATTAACTATTATTTTTTATAAAATATTCTTTTGAAAGAGTGTCTCCTGTTTTTGAATATATAAATTATAAATTATATATGGGATTAATTATTGAGAAAATATATAATTATATTTTTAATTAAATAAAATTTACTAAAACTTGAAAAAAGTTGTAATTTTTTAACAGAAACATAAATTAAAAAATAAAAAAAAAAATAAAAAACAATAAAAAATGAGTAATATATATTTTCCATCTCCAATAAAAAAAGTAAATCCTCCTTTTAAAAATAATGATATCAAAAAAAGTAATTTATGGAAGTATAAATTTTTTAAAGACAACATATACTTTAGATACATTTTATAGTTCTGATTTAAGTAATGAAAATAATAAAAAAGAAAATAAAAATTTTTCATCTTAGGGATTGGTGATTGGGCCCAATCCCAATACCCATTAAATCCACATTATTATATTTAATATTATTTTCCAAAATATTTATTTTATTATATTTATATTACTTTTTTTAGAATTAAATTTTATTATTTTCATTATTATTTTTTTATTATGTTTAAAGTCTTTTAATATTATTTATTTTTAATATACTTTTTTCATACATAAATATTTTATTTAAAATAGGGATTGGGTCCAATCCATAATCACCTTCTATTTTTTAAAAAAATTTAATTTAAGTAATTGAAAATCCAGCAATAATTGTAAATAAGTCGAATTTTTTCTAGATTTATTTTAATTATTTTTTATTTCATTGTAATTTTTTTTTTTTGTTGAAAAGTTTTTTTAATATTTTCATTTTTGATAAAATTGTAGTTTTTATAACATATACTCAACAACTCCTATAAATTTTGAACTAGTTTATCAAGAATTTAGTAAACCAATTATATATAATATTCTAATAAATTTAGATAAAATAGACAATCAATTTTCAAAAATTTTAACTTTATATAAACTCATAAAAATAGTTAACCATAATATTTGAAGATTTTTTTATTATTATTCTAGAAATTGATTTAGAATATTTAAAAGTCTCTACTTCAATTAATGATTTTAATAATCACTAATTTTCGCTCTTTATATTATATTAAAAATAATTAATTAAAGAAAAAAATCCATAAAGAAAATATTATTTAATATGATTATTTTTAAATTTTTTTTAATCAGAAATTATTTAACCCATTATAATTTAAAATTTTCATCTTAATACCAACCATGTGCTTCATGAAATTTCCATGCTTCTGTTGGAGATCCATATTTAGGCCTATTCTTAATATAGGCTAATCCATGTTCTATTTGGACCTTATAGTCTGACATATAATTTGGAACTTTTTGGGCACCCTTTAATTGTGGTATTCCTAAAGCACCAGATTTTTTATTTATTGCTTGATAATCCCAATTACTTTCTGCTTCCCAAAGTTTTTCTAAACTATCAAATTCACTTTCATCCCAACCAAAGGCTTTTAATCTTTCCTTTGCATAGGCTTTAGCTTTAGCTACTGACATTACTTATATATAATTAAAAAAACAATGATTTAAATAGTAATTACAATATAAAATTTTATATTATATTAATGTATTTAAAAAAATAGATAAAAAAAAAGAAATATTAAGGAAAATTTAGTTTTTGATATGAATGCAAAATCACAAAGAGGGATGCTACAGGGGCACTAAGCAGATGAAATGAATTATTTATAATTACTTGAAGAGTTTTATATTAAATGATAAGAATATTTATGGATTTATGGTTAAAATCTCTTATTTCAAAAAAATTCTTTCATTGTTTTAAAACAATTTAGAATTAACCAAAAAATGACATATATTGAATCTATTAATTTAATACAAAATATACTTAATAATATAGTAAGGGAAAACGAAATTTATCTATATGTAAAATAAATTATAATTAATAAAATTTATTTATTATAAATAAAAAAAGTATATAAATTGTTAAACTAAATAATAATGATAATGATCATAAAAAAATTTGTAAATTTATCTTCTGGTAAACATTTAAATCATAAAAGTAATGATGTAAACAAAAATAATAAATATAATAATTTATTTTCAAAATTAAAATAAATTAAAATTATGTGTCGATTATAGTAATTTCATATTAATTTATGAAATTTTATTATTTATTATAATGTTTTTTTTATTATTTAATTTTACAAAAAAAATATTAGTTTATTTTTTTGATATGAATAATCAAACACATTCTTTTAAAAAATTAAAAAACATTGTTTTAATAATGAAGGAATAAAAAATGAAATAGAAGCAAATAAATTTTTTAAATATTTAAAAAATCATTTTGCTTTAAAAGAAAAAGAGAAATTAAAAATAAATTTATATAATTTTACTTTGGAAAAAAATAGACAAAAATTATATGAAAAAATGAATAAATATAAAAATATAAGTTTAAAAATTGATGAAATAAAAGAAAAATCTTCATTTTTAAATTTAGTATCAAATTATATTTGTCCAGTTATTGAAAGAGAAATAGATAAAAAAAGACATTTAAATAAAAAGGAAATTCAAAAAAAAAAATTAAAAAAAATAAATGATAGAATATTAAAAGATAGAAGAACTATTTCTTTAGATTTCAATAAAAAAAATTATATGAGAGTAACAACTTTGTATAATAGAAAATATGAAAATAGAGAATTAGAATTACAAAAATTAAAAATTAAATTAGGTTTAATTTGATTAATTTTTTTTATCTTTTATAAATAATTAAATATAAACTTATATTATTAAATCAAAAATAAATTATTTATAACTCTCATTAAAAATTTATTCAATTGATTTTTGAAATTACAATAATTACTTTATTATTTTTTTCCAAGTTTAGTAATTTTTGCCATTAATATAAAATCTTTAGGAAAATTATTAGATTTAATAAATAATAAAAAAGGTTTATTTACATTAATTCTTTTATATTGAATATAATCTTTATTATTTAAATCAATTAATCCTATAAAAGTTGCAAATTGAAAAAAACTTTCTTGAATTTCTAAAGAAGCTTGATGAAAAAAATCAGTTAAATGTAAACCATAATTTAAAGTTATTGAAGGAAATTCTGCATCAATTCTAAATGCTTTTTTAATTCCAATTTGTTTTAAAAAGTTTGCAAGTTGTGTTTTATATTCTATTTTCAATTTTGGAATATATAATTCAATATTTTTTTTTTCCATCTTTTTTAATATTATATCATAATATTCATCATTTAATTCATCAATTAAAGTTTGTAAATTATATTTTGACGAAGGAATAAATATTAAAGTACTCATTGAATTTTCTTCAAAAGGAATTTCAATGACTTTTAATTTTTCATCTTCATAATAATTAAAATTTCCTTTTGATTCTAACATTTGAATTTTTCTTCTTTTACCAATTAAATCATAAAAATAAATATTAGAATGATCATTACATAAATTAAATTTTGATAATAAATTTCCATTAAATAACAAAGAAGAAATTAAAATAAAATCAAAAGATTTTGGATCTTCATTATTAAAAATTTCTTTAAATTTATATTCTGTATTTCTCCCAATCCAACTTATAAGATCGTCTTTATCATATATATCTTTATATTCAAAATCAAATTTTTTTGCTAAAGATATAAAATTATGCTTTAAAGAAATTCTTGAACAAATAGCATTTGAAAATTTTAAAAATTTATTTAAATTGAAAAATTCAGTAATTTTATTTATATAAGTATTACCTTCTAAAACTGAATTAAATCTTAAAGTTTGAATAATTTCTTTCTGAGTTTTTCCTACTGAAGCATTAGATAAAAATAATAGGGTTTTACTAACTAAAATTGGAGATATTATTACATTTGTATTTTTATCCCAATTTGAATTTGATATGTAACTAAATAAATCAAATGGAAAATTTTTTGATACATAAAAATTAAAAGATATTTCAAAAATTAATATGATATAAGGCTTAATTACCATTTATGTATAAATAATAAAGTTAATAGAAGGATGAGGAAGTAAATTAAGATATTTTTAATTATTAATATTATATTTTTTTCTTGGAGAAAGAATAAAAAATATATAATATTCAATATAATTCATATAATACTAATAATATTAAAAAAATAAATTTATGAAAAAATATGATATTTATATATAATATAAATTAAAGAATTAACATCTATTATATGAGCTTTTAATTGTATTTAGAAAAATCTTTTAATTATATTTTCTTTATTTACCTCAAATAAAAATTGATCTATTTAATTGAAATAATAATAAAGATGTATTTTAATTTCTTTATTATTTTTAAATATTTTTGTTCTATTATTTTATCTTTCATTTTATTATTTTTTTGAAATTTTTTTTATTAAGTTTTTGATATTTAAAATTGTGCTTTATTTGAAAAAAATATAATAAAGTTCAATTTATGTTTTTATTTGATTGATCTTAAATAATTGTTACTTGTTTAATGATTCATATAACAAATAATTGTTTAATAAATTATTTTTTTAAAAAATTAAACTTTTTTTTATAATTGATGTATATTTCTTTTATGACATGGAGATAAATTTGAAGTTACTCATTTATTTTTTCTTATTGATTAATAATTTAAATATTATAAGATATTATTCTTTCTAAATTTAAATGATTGTAATGTGGATTCCATCTCAGCAAGTATGTATTCTCTGTCAAAAGTATAGTCTATATTTATATTAAAATTTCGGAATAAAATTATAAATTATAATTTTTATTATTTAAAAAATCGAAACAATTATTCATAAAATATATTTAAAACATTAAATGTTTTTATTATGTTAAATTTCCTATATTATTTATATTTTTATTTTTAAAATTAATATATATTTTCATTTTAGAAATTTTATTTATTTATTGTTATGAGTCTCATTCTTATATAAAATTTACAAAAAATGACTCAAAATTAGAAAGAATACTATTATCAGAAAATTATTACTTTAATAAATAATTTAAATTCCATTTTGAGAATTAATAAAATTTAAATTTGGTGTATTCTTACTCGTCATCATAAGTTTTCTTTTTGGGATATAAATATTTGCATTTATATTTAAAGAACCATATTCTTTTTCTAAATTCTTTTCGATTTCTTCTTTAATAATTTGAGTTTGTTCATTTTTCTTGGCTAATATTGTTTCTTTAATATTTTCTAATTTAATTATATTTTTTATTAAAATATAATTTTTTTTCTTTGGTTCTTCATTATTAACTTTAATTTCTTCTTCATTGTTATTTTTTTTACTATTATAAAAAATTGGTTTTTCAATATTTTCTTCGAAAATATGTTTTTTTAAATATTCTTTATTATTATCTTTATATTCTTTTTTATAACTATAATTACCCTTTTTATAAGAAATATTTTTATTAACCAAGTTATTATTTTCTTTATTATTATTATAATAATTCTTATTTTTATTGTGATAATTTCTTTCGTGATAAAGATTTTTATTATCTTTAAAAGGTTTTTCATAATAAGAATTATGATTATCTCTATAATTCTTTTCATAATAATTATTATCTTTATAATTCTTCTCAGAATAATAAAAATTATTATCTTTATAATTTCTATAATTATGGTTTTTATATTCATAATATTTTTTAAATTTTTGATTATATGAATATGAATTAGTATTAAAATAGCTTTTTTTATATTTAGGAGAAATAATTTCAATTTCATCAACTTTTTGATTTACAATTCCTTGATTTATTTTATTGTTTGTTATTTCTTCTTCATCTAAATCATCATCATAATCTCCCCATCCATCTTTAGAAAAACTGTCAGAAGAATATTCTTCTTTAATTAAATTTCCATCCATTTTTATGGTTTATTTATTTAATCATTATAAAATAAAATATATTTTTAATATTTATGAATTTCTACCATAAAAAATTAAATTAAATATTAAAATAAAAGGAAATAAAATATTAAAAATGTTCTGCCAATAGAGTCGCATTAATGTATAATAATTTCATTAGGGCGCTTGTGACAGACAAAATTAAATTGTTAATCTACGGTTAAATAATATAAAAATTATTATTTTAACAACAATATTACAAACATATTACGAATTATTTTATATTTTTCAATTAATAAATTTTATATTTTTTATTTCAAAGTGAATAATAATTTCATTGAAAATAAAAGTAAATAATAATATAAAATTTCCTATGAAAAAAAAGTAATTTAATTCATTATCTAGATCTAAATCACTTAAATTTTTTTTTTCTTTTATTTCAATTCTTTTATTCTTTTTTGAATTGTTATTTCTTATATTTCATTATGATCGTGAGCGTCGAAGCGGACAGCTTATTCTTCCGCTTCGGAGTCATGCAGATAATTTTCCAATATCATCTTCTTAAAAATTAGGTTATTTACCTTCTTCTTAATCTTCTTTGCTATAATAAACCCATGAAATAAAAAATAAAATATCGATATTAAAGAATATAGTAATATTCTTCATCAATTATATTTTTAAAAATATAATGTATTTTTTTTCAAATATTTATAAATAGTTTGATTATTTTTTTCAATTATATTTACACATACCAAAAAAAAATGTTCTTTTAAAATTTTGACAGTTTATACAATTTAATTTGAATAAAATCACAAAATCTTGAAAAAAAAATTAAAAAAAGTGATAAAAATCAAAAAATTCTTAAAAAAAAACACAAAGAATTAATTGTGTTTCCACTCTTTTAGAATTTTTTTATTTTTACTATTTAAAGAAGTTAAATTAGAACAATTATAAAACATACTACTCATATCATTAACATTATTAGTATTAAAATTAGATAAATTTAAAGAAGTTAAAGAAGAACAATTAAAGAACATATAACTCATATTATTAACATTATTAGTATTAAAATTAGATAAATTTAAAGAAGTTAAAGAAGAACAATTCAGAGAACATAAAACTCATATTATTAACATTATAAGTATTAAAATTAGATAAATCTAAATAAGTTAAAGAAGAACAATCACAGAACATTCACTCATATCTTTAACATTATTAGTATTAAAATTAGATAAATTTAAAGAAGTTAAAAGAAGTACAATAATTGAGCATATAACTCATATTCTTAACATTATTAGTATTAAAATTAGATAAATTTAAAGAAATTAAAGAAGAGCAATTAGATAACATACAACTCATATTATTAAGAATTAAAATTAGATAAATTTAAAGAAGTTAAAGAAGAACAACTGAAGAACATAAAATTAATATTATTCAATGAATTTATACATTTAATTTTAATTATATTTTTTCCTTCTAATTCATATTTATAGCAAAAATCTATTTTATTTTCATTTATATATATTTCACATTTATCTTTTATTTCTTTCTCATTTTCTATTCCTTTAAAATCATTATAATTTCTTACAACTTCATCATAACTATTTAATATTCTTATATTACCTTTCTTTTTAATTTTATATTCACATATAATTTCATTCCTAAAACAATTATTTAAAATATCTTTCATAAATATTCCAATATTTTCATTATTTTTTTTATTTCCTGCTTTATGAATACCAATAATTTTAAAATTATTTTGAAGTAAAATAGGAGAACCAGAAGAACCTTTATGAGTAGAAACTAAATGTTTTATTTTAGACTCATCAAAAGAATTAATTCCTCCATGAGCAAAAGAAAGATTTCCTCCATCTGGATATTGAACAATACAAATATCTTGATTCTTATATTTATTTATTGATTCTTTATTCATTATATAATTATCTATTTCAAAATAATCTTTTATTTTTTTAAATATTTCATCTTCTTCTAATATTTCTATTATTGTATAATCTAATTTTTTATTTGTTAATTTTAATCTATCACCATTCAATTTTATTATTTCTTCTTTATTTTTATATATTATTAATAATTCATTATTATTAATTGCATTATTATCTAAAACATGATTATTAGTCATAAGATAATATTTATCTTTATTATATTTAAAAAAAAATCCAGTTCCTAATATTCCCAAATAATTTATTTTACAAGTTGAATTTTCTGATTTTTCTTTTAATTTTTCTAATCTTTTAAAAGAAATAGGATCTCCATGTCCTATTATTTTCATTTCATCTTCATATTCTTCCATTTTATTAATATTTTTATATAATTTATTTATTTCATTTTGTTTTACATAAATCGATTTTTTGACTTTAATCAATAAATTAAATTTATCATATTA
>JAJJLU010004276.1:0-15542 GCA_023807065.1 Isotricha intestinalis | reverse complement strand
AAAATGGTCAAATGGTTTTTTTACCTATTAAACCTTGTTATTGTGTTATTGAAAAACTTTTTATTTAATAAAGATAGAACTAAAACTATTGAAAGAAATGCTGCTATTAAAGCACATGCTGCTGAAAAATATAAACAATAAATAATTGTTTTTTACTTTTTATTCATATATTTAATTTTATGATAATACTTTTTTCAAAAAAAAATAATTTTGAAACTAATTAAAATTATTAAGAATATTTAATTATTATTGTCATAAACAATGAATTAAGAAAAAAATGAAATATTAAATAAAAATTATCACTCTTTCTCTTTTATATCCTTCTAAATTTTATAATCATTCCTTTTTTTTTGATTCCTATAATTTTAAAATTTTAAAATTTTTTCCATTAATCTAAATATTTTTGAAATTATTCTATCTATCTTTATTTATAGTATCATTAACTTTGAAATATTATAAATTTTCTTTATTACTTTTAAACAAAAAAAAATGAAAATATAATTAATTATATGAAATTTAATAATATTCTTTCTTCAATTTATATAAATAATAAATATTATTATTTATTAATTTATTATTTTCATAAAAACTTTTTTATACAAATATATATATTATTTTTAACCAAATTTAAATTTTATATAATGATGATTCATGCACCTCACAGATTATATTTGAAGAAAATTATACCCATAATCATCTGATAAATTATTTAATAAATCTATAATTTATACAATTAATATTTTACACTTTTAAGTTTTTATTTTTATTTACATTTCATATTTTTTTTATTAAACTTTTTGATTTTCGAACAGGAATAGAATTTGAAGAATTTCTATCAGGTCTTTTTTTTTTATAAAAAATATCATATCCTTCTTTTTCAACATCAAAATCATAATCGAATTTAAATATATGAGTTAATTTATTCCTTTGTTCTTTATCAAATATTTTATTTTTCATTAATTTAACTTCAAAAATAGTTTTAAAATATTCAACAATATCAAATAAAAAATCAATTTTATCAAAATTTAAATTTATCAACTTAATTTTTTTCAAACATTTTTTCCTTAATAATAATTTAAGACAATTTCTCGAATTATCAACACTAATAATTTTTTTATTAGAATAATGATTATTATTTTTATCGAAATTATGTAAAGCAGATATAATACTTATATCAGTTTCTTTGGAAGGTTCTTTAAAAGGAAAAGAAGATTTATAAAGAGAACTAAAATTTGGCATTTGATTAATATTAGAATGTAAATTAGAATTATTATTTTTACTTGAATTACTATTATTATCATTATTTATTTGAAATTTAGGAGTTGCATCAATATTAATATTATTTAATCTTTTTTTATTAGTATTTAAATTCAAATTTCTTTTAGCACTTTTTGCAGGAGATAAAAATAACTTATTTGAAATTTGAAAAGAAGATAATCCGTATGTTTTATTTATCTGTTTTTTATTAAATTTAAAAAATTGATTGATAAAATTTTTATATAAAATTTGTCTAAAAAAATAAACAATAAATTCTCCAAATAAAGTAGTTATTTTAACAATTCCACCAGCAGTGGCAGCAGCTTCTTGAAATTTAGTATATGATCTTTCATAAATTTCTTTTTTAAAACTTTGTCTTAAACCGACCAAAGCGAAATTCTCATTTTCTCTAAAATCAAAATTATTTTCAACTTTATCAAAAGCTATAAAAGATTCTTTTTTTGTTTTTTTAAAAAAATAACCTTTATCAGTATATACTTCTACTGTTTTAAAATATATCCAAAAATCAGTATAATATTTATATGAAAACGCTGTAAATAAATTTTTTCCATAAATTTGATAAGGTATTGAAAAATTATTTGGTATTACTGATTTATCTGACATAAACATTCCTACATAACCTCCATTTAATATTTTTTCTATATTTTCTCTTGATTCACAAAAATTACCATTATCTGATGAATTTTTACACATTTGAAAATTAAAATATAAATAAGAAAAAACATCAGATGCATATTCACCTTCAATTTCAAAAGTACCATTTTTTAAACAATATAAATTTTCTAAATCTAAATTTGAAAAGTATTCTGGAATTATATCAAAATGATTTTCATTACATTTCATTAATTCTATTTCTTTTATTATTTTATTGTGTTTTTCTTTGATATCTGATATAGTTGTATATAAACCTGCTTTTATTGTGTATATTTTTTCATTTATAAAATTTGAATAATTTTGATGCTGTAAACTTATTGCAATTAAGAAGTCTTTTGAAGTTATTATTTTTTTTTTTGTCAATGCATCATTATATATTGTTGTTAATAATTTTGGTTTTGAATGATTTAAAGCGTTTATTACATATATATAAAAAAATAATGATATTAATGAAAAGCATATTATTGTCACAATGCAACCAAAATAAGTATTAAATTTTTTTTCTCCATTTATTGTAAAACGAGGATATGTTCCAAATATATCCAATTGTAAGAATAGATATGCTATTTTTTCTTTCATTTTTTAAAAATTTGAATTATAATTTTGTATTATACTTTAATCTTAAAATAATTTTTATAGTGAAATGAATTTTTAACAATAATAAATTCAATGTAATAAAAATAGAATAAATATTTTATTTTTTATAATAATATTAATTTTTCTTGTGTTACTTTTATAAGATTTTTCTTTTTTTAACTTAACTTTATAAGTTTATTAATTTATATAATAATGAATAAATTTGAAAAAAAATAATTTGAAAAATAAAAATAAATAACATTTAAATGATATGAATATATATTTCTTCTAAATAATAATTCAATACTTCCAATATTATCTGTGATTATAGAAATAATCCAAATTACAATCAATTAATAGTATATCATAAAATTATTAAATTCCTAAACCTTTTTCTTTTTTTATAATTTCCAATAAAAATATAACTTAAAAAAACAAAAAAATAAATATAAAACCTATTAAATAAAATTTTTTAAATATTTAAATATTCAACCTTAAATTAAAAATTTCTAATCTCCCAATGCTTGTAAATTTCCAGAAGAAACAAAATGACCACTTTTAGTAATAGAAGGTTTAGGAACTTCAAGTGGTTTAATATGCCAAATTTCATCAGCATAAGTTTGAATAGATCTATCACTAGAAAAGAATCCCATTTTACAAATAGCTTCTACACATTTTTGATACCAAGCATCACTATTTTGATATTCTTTATCAACTCTTTCTTGAGCTTCCATATAAGAATAAAAGTCATGACAAGCAAGATAAAAATCACCTCCATTAACTAAATTATTAATATAATCATGCATAAATTTAGTATTACCAAATCTATTATGTAATATAGCATCAAAACATTCTTGTAATCTACTTCCGACGTAACCTCTTTTTCCATTATATAAATCTTTTCTGATTCTTTCAACTTCATTAACATTTTTACCGAAATAAAAGATATGATCTTCTCCAATATTATCTGCAATTTCGATGTTTGCTCCATCACGAGTTCCAATAATTAATGATCCTGTCATAACAAATTTCATACATGATGTTCCTGAAGCTTCAGTTCCAGCAGTTGATATTTGTTCATTTATATCTGCTGCTGGAATTATTATTTGAGCTGATGATACTTTATAATCTGGTAAAAATACTACTTTATAATATTTATTCACTTCATTATCATGATTTACTGTATTTGATACCATATTTATTAATTTTATTACATTCTTTGCTAATGCATATCCTGGTGCTGCTTTTCCTCCAAAGAATGTCACTCTTTTATTTATTTTTTCTCTATCTTGAGGTGACATCTTTTTTATATCTAAATATCTTCTTATACAATATAAACAATTCATAAATTGACGTTTATATTCATGAATTCTCTTTACCATTATATCAAACATAAATGTTTCATCAATATCTATATTACAATTTTTCTTTACAAATTCCTTTAAACGTAATTTTGCTTTTAATTTAGCATCTTTAAATTTACTAACAAATTCATTTAATTTTCCTCCTTTTTTAACTTTATCTAAAACATCTTCAAGTAAATCTAATTCAGCAAGCCATTCATTTTTTCCATCATTATATTCAGTTAATAAAGCAGAAAGTTCAGGAAATTCACAATGTACCCATCTTCTAGGAGTAACTCCATTTGTAACATTAGTAAATTTATTTGGCCATAAATCAGCAAAATCTTTAAATAACATAGTTTTAACTAATCCAGAATGAATTTTTGCAACTCCATTAACATGAGATGATGCTACAACACATAAATTTGCCATTCTTATTTGTTTTGGTTGTGATTCTTCTATTATTGAAAGTCTACCTATTTTACCCCAATCTTCATGGAATCTTTTTTTACATTCTTCCATAAAGTAAAAGTTAATTAAATATATTAATTCTAAATGACGTGGAAGAAGTCTTTCAAATATATCTACACCCCATTTTTCAAGAGCTTCAGGAAGAACAGTATGATTAGTATAATTAAATGTTTTTAAAACAATATCAAAAGCTTGTTTATATTCTAATTCATATTCATCAATTAATATTCTAAGTAATTCAACTAAAGCAATAGTAGGATGAGTATCATTTAATTGAACAGTATTATAATTAGGAAATTCATCCCAAGCTAATTTAGTTCTTCTAAATCTATTAACAATATTTTGAATGGAAGCACAACTGAAGAAATATTCTTGTTTTAATCTAAGTTCCTTTCCACTTAAAGTAGAATCATTTGGATATAAAACAGCAGAAATATAACTAGCTTGATCTTTACTTTCAAGAGCCCCATGATGTTGTCCTCTATTAAATTCATCAAAATTAAATTCTTCACTTGGATATGATTTCCATAATCTTAAAGTATTACAATTAAATGTTTGAAAACCAGGTACTGCAGTATCATGTGCAATTGCAAGTACTTCATCACCACCTTTCCAAACACGAACTTTTTTTCCATTTCTATATTCATCAGCACAATAACCATAAAATCTAACTTTATATTGTAAATCCAATTTAATAACTTCCCATGGATTACCTTTAGTTAACCAATAATCAGGAAGTTCTTTTTGTTCAAAATTTTCAATAACTTGTTTAAATATACCATATTCATATCTTATTCCATATCCCCATGCAGGGTAATTCAATGTGGCAAGGGAATCAATGTAACATGCAGCTAGACGACCTAGACCTCCATTACCTAGAGCAGGATCATTTTCTGCTTCGTAAACTTCTTCTAACTTAACACCAAATTGCATTAAAGCTTCTCTATATCTATCTTCTAATTCAATATTTACTAAAGCATTTTGTAATAAACGACCAAGGAGAAATTCTATTGAGAGATAATATACTTTTTTAGGATTGTTTATTCTTATATACATTTGAGTATCATTCCATTGTTCTAATAATCTATCTCTTACTGAAAGTGCTGTTCCTTGAAACATGTAATCTTCGTCTATTTGAAATCTTGTTCTTGCTAATGTATATTCTATGTGATTTACTATTGATCTTTGAATTGAAAGAGTATCACGAGGTAAATATGCATCCATTAATTCCCACATTTTTTCCTTTACTGGATCTTTACCTTCAAATTTATATTCTGGTCTAAAAAGTTCTTGTTTTTCATCGAAACCTTCATATAAAGATTTACGTCTTTTTAAAGCAGGACGAGAAAATTTTTTTGGTTCTTCCTTAGGTTTCTCCTTTTCTTTCACTTCTTCTTTTTCTTCTTTATTTCCAAAAATTGCTTCAGATTCTTCTTCTTCTTTTGGTTCCTCGCTTTGTATTATTTCTTTCGGTTCCTCTTTAGGTGGTTCCTCTTTAGGTGGTTCCTCTTTTGGTGGTTCCTCTTTAGGGGGCTCCTCCTTCTTTTCCTCTTCTTTGGGGGGTTCCTCCTGCTCCACTGACTCTTCTTTGGCCGCCTGCATCATCACCACTTCCTCTTTTGGAGGCTCTTCTTCTTTCTTTTCTTCTTCTTTATTTTCTTCTTCTTTATTTTCTTCTTCTTTTTTTTCTTCTGATTCTTCCTCTTCTGATTCTTCTTCTTTTTTTATTACTGCAGCATTTTCTTCTTCTGTCATTTTATATTTTATATATTTTTTATAAAATTTTTTGTTGATTTATAGTATTTTGTTTATTTTTTTTTTGTCATAGGAAATATGTTGTATTTTTTGGAATTTTTTAATTATTTTTTGGTATTTTAAGATGTTTTTAGGTTTTGTTTCACTTTTTAATTTTTTTTATTTTTTTACAAATTTTCATTTTATTAATAATTCTTTTTAGATATTTGAAAAAATAATTTATTAATTGTTTTTAAAGCAATTTTTTGATATTTTAATTTTAGATTATCTAATATAAATATCTATTAATCTTAAAATCTTTTCAAAAAAAGAACAAACATTTTTATTCTTTTTAAATTCATTTTTCATTATTAATTACTAGTTTAAATATAAATTTATTTTTTATATATATTGTTAATGAGTAATTGTTTTAAAATTAATAAATTACTTAATTAAAATTAAAAAATTATTTTTAAAATTGTTGAAAATGGTTTAAAAAATAAATTTCTAAATGGTAGATAATTACACAAAAAAAGGAAATAATTATCATAAAAGATCAAATTCAAAAAAATTAACTTCTTTAGAAGAAAATGAAATAAGAGAATTAATTCAAAAATTAAAGGAAGAAAAAAGTAAAAATTTACAATTAAAAAATCAAAATAATGAATTATATAATGATATATTAACTTTAAAATCAAATATTCAATCTCATATTTTAATTAATGAAAAAGAAAAAGGAAATTCTTTTCCAAATTTTGAAAATCTTAAAGACAATATTAATAACTTTTTAGAAATAGATTGTTTAAATTTTTTTAAAAATTATTTATATCAATATTTTAATATTAAAGGAATTGAATTTTTCTATAAAGAAGTATTTAAAAATTGTGATTATACAATAAAAAATCATTTCACTAAATTAAATAAAATACTCGATTTAAAATTTAAAGATAAAAATATAAGAAATACATTAGATTATATTTTAAAAAATATATGTCAAATTTATTGGGAAAGAATAATAAATAATTTAGTTAAAGAAGAAGATTATATAAGAATAATGTTAAATATACAAGATTCTTTAGATATTGATAATAAGAAAGAAAGTGCTAATAATGATATAATTATTTTTATTAAAAAATCTATGAAAATTATTTTTCAATGTTATATTAATCAACCTAAAATATCAATTGACTTTCATAAAATTGGACTTAAAGTGTTTCATAATGAAAGTAGATATGAAGTTTTTTTTGGAAAAATTATAAATTATGAAGTATGTAAAATAATATTACCTTCATTTAGATTTTATAATGAAATTAAAAAATCAGATGAAAAAATAAATAAAGAAAAAACAATGAAACAAAATTTTTTTGAAAAATAAAAAAAAATATATTAAAAATATAAATAATCAACTTATAAAATTATGAAACAATATTTAAAAATATATTTTCTAAAATATTTTAAAAATGCTTTAATTTATTTTTTAAACTAGTGAAATCTTTATTTTTACTATTATCAGAAATTAAAAATGTTTGTCCTCTTGTCGTTAAATTTTTATATTCAGGTAAACTAGTATAAAGTTTTTCAATAAAAACATTATTACTTAAATTTCTAGATCTATTATGATTAACTAAATTTCTTTTTTTATTTTTATTATCATTATAATTTTCATATTTTTTCTCAGTTTTTTTAATAAATTCTTTAAAACTTGTTACAGAATTTTGTTTTTTTCTTAAATTTCTTAAAAGAAATTCAGGATTATTATTTTGATATTTATTATTATAAGATATTGGTTTATTAAAATCTTTTAAATTAATATTTCTATTAATATCAAATTTTTTCCCTGTTATAATATGATATCTTGTATTTAATAAATTACTTTGATTTGATTCTAAATTTAAAGTATTTGAATTTAATAATTTATTTTTATTATAAAAAGAATTTTTATTCTGATTTCCTTTAAATCTACTTGTTACACTTATATTATTTAATGAATTTTCTTTTAATATATCATTAAATATTTGTTGATATTTCGTTATATATTTTGGTTTATCAATTTCATATAAATAATTACCATCTGTCTTCATTTTTTTTTAAATTATTATTTAATAGAAATATGAAAAAAAATTACATTTAAAATTTAAATTATAAAATTAAAATTTAAAATAATATTTATTTCTAATATAATTTAAAATAAATTATTTGATTTACTTTTATATAATCAAAAATCAATAATTTGATAAATAAAAACATAAATTTATTTTTCCAAAGTTTTTAAAGTCTGATCTATATTAGTAGAAACAAAATGTTTAATATCATTAAATTTTACAGTAATATCTCCTTGTATTTCATCCATTTTATCATTATTTTTATTAATTCTAACAGCACCATTATCATATTGAAAATTCATAAAATATTTTGATTTAGGAAAAGCACCTTTTTTAACTTCAACTTCATCAAAATATTTAAATTCTTTATATTTAGGAGTGCTTTTTATTTGAGTATTATTTTTTTTTTTATTTTTATCAGGATCAATAACTATAATTTTTTTAGAATATAATAACATTTTATTTTTTCCTTTATTTTTATTATTAAAATCATCTTGAGTTAAAGTTTCTAAATCTTGAGCTAAATCTTTTAATTTAATTTTATGAGGTTCTCCTTTAGCTTTCATAATTCTAATAGTAAATTTTTTTTCTTTATTACTTTGACTATAATAATTATTATCTGAAAAATCAGTTAAAATTCTTTCGTTATTATTATCTTCATTTTTTGAAAAATCGATTTTGAAATTGTCTTGATAAGTTTTTTCATAGGAATTTTGAGTAGAATTTACATTAGGAAAAATACATCTTCCTCTTTTTCTTTTAGTATTAATTGGACTAATATCATATATAATTCTTTTCTTTTTTATATTAATATCATTTAAATTTGTAACAAAAGGAATATTATCTGTTTTTAAAGGAGTTTTTTTATATAACCTAAAAGTATTATGTCCACTTGTTAAATAAGGATTTGAATTAAAAAAAAATTCAGTTTTAGTTTTATGATGATGTTTTCTTCTATTTCTTTCTTTTGATAATTCATTACTTAAAGAAGAAGTATGATCAATAGAATTTAATATTTTTTTTAATCCTGATTTATCTATTTTTGATATTATTTTTTCATTATTTTTTATTATTTTTTCAATTGGTTTATTTCCTTGAATATATAAATTATATTTTATGTCTTCATCTATTAATGGATATGGAGTAAATTTTTTCCAATGAGTTCCTCTATCAACTTTTTCTTTTTCATTTTGTTGATTTATTTGTAATAAATTATATCTTGTTTTTAAAGCAACATCATTTAAATAATACTCATCATTTAATACTTTCATTGGGTCTTGATACTTCATTAAATTATTGAAACAGAAAAAATTAATATTTTATATTATATGAAAAAATATTTTTATTGTTTTCAAAATAATATTTTTTATAATAAATTCAAAAATGTTTTATTTTTATTTTTAAAATTAAATTAAAAAGAAAATACTAATTAGTTAAGTCTTATGATTTATAAATCCATTTATAAAATTTTTCCAAAAATAAATTATTTATATCTTTTTTATTATTGTCTTTCCTTTTAAAAATGTATTATTGATTTTAATGAAAAATTGAGGAATAATTTCTTTTATGAGATACTTTATATCTTAATTTAGGACTTTCACTGAAAGTTTTTTCATTTTTTTGAAATATATTATTTCTTGATAATTCATTTTTAGATAATATTCTATTTATTTCATTTCTAATTTTATCTGGAAATTTAATATCATTATTTCCAGTATTTAAAATTCTTTTAAAATCAATAGAACGTTTTTTTTTATTTTTAATTTTTATTTTTTCTTTTTCTAAATGGAATTTAGAATTAAATGGATTTAAAAGATATAATATTTCATTTTTTTTCATATTTAAAACGACTCTTTTTTCATCGTTTAAAATATTATTATTTTCATATTTAATATTTTTATTAGGACAATAATAACTATTATTTCTTCTTGTTGGAGATAAAGTTTTATTTCTTGGAGCAATTTCTGAATATACATCAAATAATTTTTGCTTAAATAAAGGATTTAAGAAATTAGATTTTGTTTTTGTTAATTCAAAAGAAGTTAAAACTTTATTTGAATTTTCACCTGTATTATTTGAATTACTATCTTGAATATATCTTCCTGATAAAAGAACGTCTTTGGATAAACTATTTAATTTATCTAAATGTTGAATATTTCTTGAATTATGTTTTTTTTTCATTTTTATGATTAATGTGTAAATAAATATTTAATAATAAAAATTAAAAATAAATGTAAAATAAAAGTTTAATCATTTAAGTAAAAAATAAAAATATCAAAAAAATTGATGAAATGAACATAATTTTTTGAGCTTATATTTAATAATCTTTTTAAATACACAAAAAATTAATTATCTTTATTTATATAAATATTTGTAAAAATCAATCGAAAAAATGTTTAGGGGAATATGGCTCTATCATAAAGATAATTAATTTAAACATTTATTCAAGCTTCATATTTTATTTATTCTTAAAGGAATTTCAAATTTTATTTTATATATCTCTCATAAATTTATTATGATTATAAAATAAAAAATTAGGTCCTACCGAGATTCGAACTCGGATCAATGGATTCAAAGTCCAGTGTGCTCACCGTTACACCATAGAACCATTTTAGAAATTTAAAATTTTGAATAATCAAGAATCATAGAATAGTTTATTATAATTGTTTACAAAAAAAACCAAATTTATATTAACTTAAAATTTATTATCAAAAAAAAAATAATGTCAAATAAAGAAATATCTTCTAATTCAGATTCAAACGAATCAGAATCAGAAAGTATTAATAGTTTAAATGAGTCAAATAGTAGAGTTAATAATAACAATAATAATATAAATAATAACAAAAATGATGATAAAAATAAAAAAAGAAAAAGGATAAAAGGGAATAATAGTCTTTTACTTTCATATTCAAATTTATCAAACGAACAATTTTTAAAAAAAGGACTTGAATTATTTAGAAATCCAAAAAGAGATTTTAATGAAAATCAAATAGTTATAGAATTTTTAATGAATTTAGAACCATTTGCTCAATCAATAAAAGAAGTTAAAAAAGAAAATTCAAGAGATTTATTTTCAAGTCTTTCTTTTACTTTAAAACATAAATTTTTAGAAAAAAACAGAATAATTTATAAATTTAGTGATGATATAGATAATTTTTATTTAATATTAAATGGTAAAGTTAATGTTTTAGTTCCTAATGAAGAATATATTAAATTAGCAGAACCTGAGTATTTTATTTATTTGTTAAATTTAAGACAATATAATGAAATTGTATTATTGCAAAGAATACTTAATAAAAATAATAACATTTATCCAATGAATGAACAAAATTTTGATTCATGGATAAAAAGAGCTGTAGTTACAATTCAAAATTATCATATGAAATTGAGTCAAAAAGATAAATTCATTGGTAAAAGGATTTCATTAATACAAAGACAAAGTATTTCAAAAGATGAAATAAACTATAATATAAATCAAAATTATTATAAAAATAATAATAATGAAAAAAAAAGAGATAGTATTATTAAAACAATGACTTTTCAACCAAGAAAAAGTTTAGTTCCAAAAAAATTAATTGGAATTAAACCTTTTGAAAATGATGATGAAAAAACATTAGTATTATATATTCAAGATCAAATAATGGAAACTTATAAAACAATAGAAAATCCTTTAATTCCTAAAACTTTTTTTGAATTTGAAAATAGAAATGAAAAAATATCAGTTGAACATTATATAAATAGAATAAAACCAACAATTAATTATGATGAAGATTTAAAATATAATTATGAAAGAAGAGATGTATTAATTGCTACTTATTTCCTTGCTCAAGAGTTAAAAACTGGAGAAAAATTTGGAGAAGAATTATCAGATTTACTTTATTTAAATGAAGATCAAAGAGTTGAAACTGTAATAACAACTGAAGATACAGATTTAGCTTATTTTAGTAGAACTATTTATAATGATGTTTTAAAGGAAACTTCTGAAAAAAGTAAAAGAGATAAAATTAACTTTTTAATGGGATTAAATATTTTAAAAACAAATACTAATTTAAGGAATTTTTCCAATTATTTTAAACAAAAAATTTGTCGAGCTAAGCAAATATTATATTTAGAAAATGCACCTTATGAAAATAATCATTTTGTATATTTTATTCAAAATGGAGAATTTGATACAAAAGCTCATAAAAGTTTATTTGAAATTGATAATATTTTATTAAATTCTCATTTCAAAAATAAATTAAATAAAGCAGAAATTGATGAATTAGGAAATAAAAAAGAATATTATGAAAAAAAAACATTAAAATTTGAATCATTTGGAAAAAATGATATTATTGGACTTAGTGATTGTATTTATAATAATCATTATTTATTTACAGTTTCTTGTCAAACAAATAATGCAATTGTATATGAAATTAATATTAATTTTTTTAAAATGTTATTAAATATTAGTCCAATAATAAAAGAACGTTTAGTAAAAATGCAAAAAGAAAAAAATGAAATTATATTAAATTCTCTATATAAACAAAGACTTTCGGGAATTGAACTTATTTATCAAAAATATCAAAATAAAAATATAAATGAGAGATCATATTCAAATATTAAAAGTGAAAATAATACAATAGAAAATTTAAAATATTCTGAAAAAAAATTGAAATATAGATTACAATCTCCAATTTCAATTTATCAAAAAAAAAGTATAAAAACAAAACAACTTCCAATTCTAAATGAATCAAATATAATTATTAAAAGAATTCAATCAAAAACAAAAAAAAATCTTAAATCAATTTATTTTTCAAATGATAATACTAGATTTAAATTTAAAAGAACTTATGATATAGATTTAATACTGAGAGATAATGAAACTACTAATACATCTAGACATAAAAATACTTTTAGTTTAAATACTTTTGGTAATTTTAATGATATGAAAAAAATAAATGAAAATTTTCAAAAGAAAAAAAGAAAAATAAAATTGTTTAAAAAAAAAAATAATTTATACATTGATTCGATTAAAAAAAAGGTTATTGAAAATAATAAAGTTGTACAATTAAGAAATTTTTCACAAGAAAAAAAAATTTCTTGTAAAACTAATAATAATAATAAAATTAATAATAATAATCTTTTATTAAATGATAAAGTTTTTACAAGTCAAAATCAATCTTTTATAAATCCACTTTTATATGATGATTTTGATAGAAAGTATAATGCTTTTAGATATTTTAAACCGAAAAAAGAAGATTTAAGAGAACCTTATTATAGACTAGAAATTAATTCTTCTATAATAAATTATAAAAAGCAATTTAGAACTGGAAATAATTCAAACAATAAATATTAATTGTGTAAATAATATTTTTTTCAGATTTAATTTTTATTTTAGGTAATTGAAATTTTTTTAAAAGAAATTTTGTATTTAATTACTTAAATTATTTGAGAAATGAATAAATTAAAAAAATAAAAATAAAATAAAAGATAAAAAAAATTTTTTATTATTTAATTAAATAATAAATAATTAATAAATTGAAATTAATAATTTTTACCACACAAAATTTAATTAAAATTTTAATTTAATTAACTCATCACATAAATTTAATTCAATAAATATTTAACTCATAATTTTTATAATAATCTAAAAATACTGATTTTAAGAGTTTAAAAAGAATAATTCTAAATATTTTTTCTGTTTTAAAACTATTATCTCAAAAATGGAACATTAAATTCTCCACAAGGAAATCTCAAATGAATATTCGGTTTTCCAATCTTTCATTTATTTCAAATTATCCTTTTATAATTGAAAAAAATGTTAATGGAACCTAACCGAAATAAATTAAATTTAGATTTCACAAGAGTAAATATTTCTTATTATAAAAATGAAATATCATTATTAAAAAATTATCTTAATTTAACATTTGATTCTATAAACAAATCAATTAATAATTGTGAATACTTAGTAGAATTAATATCAAAACAAACAAAAAATAATGTAGATAATTCATATTATTCTGAATCAATGTCTACTGATGAAAAGACTGAAGATATAATAGATTTATTTAAAGATATTTATTGTCATAAAAAAATTGGTAAGTATCATTGGAGGATTAGAGCGATGAAAATTATTAAATATAAAATGAAATTAATGATACGTTTTAAGAATTATCCTATAATTAAAAAATTTTCTGGAAGATCTAAAGTTGCTTCTTTAAAACCTAGAGCTCATGGAAGATTTGTAAAAAAAAATTAAGGTTTTCTTCCTTTTTTATTTATTAGATTTTTTAATCAATTAAGATTAGAATTTTGAAAAAATCAATAAATTCAAATGAATATTCTTATATATAATATTATTAATAACAAATTTGAGTTATTAAATTTAAATTATTTGGTAGATAAAAAAAAGAAAAAATTATTATAATTTTATAACATAATGTATATAATAATAATCATAATTTAATTATTATAAACTAAAACTCTCTAAGAATATAAAAGCTAATAATTCTTTTTTAAAAAAAAGAAAATTAACCAAAAAGAAAAGAGATAAAAATAATATTATTAACTTTTAAAAAAAATCTTAACAAAAAAAAATTAATTACTCATTTAAATTTATATTTAATAAATAATTAATCTAAGAAAGAAGAAGAAATTAAAAAAAAATGACAATGATTTCCAAACACACGGTAAAGAATATTCAAACAAACCATTTATATTATTTATTTATAGAGAAAGTTTTTTTCATAATTCATCATTACAAGATTTAAATCCTTCTCATCCGAAAGAGGTGATGAAAAAATAAGAGTTTTAAGTAAATCTCATTATCAAAAGAAAAATCAATCTAATTTAAGGGAATAAATCAAATATTATTGTAAAGATTTAAAAATTATATTAGTTGTCTGATTATATTAATCAATTTAAAAGCGTTATAAATGATATTTTCTGATGATTCAGGGAATGATAACAGCAAAAAAGAAGAAATTAAAGTTGATGAAATTAAAGAAAATAATAATATTAATGATTATAATAATATTATTAAAGTTGAAGTATTAATATAATTAATAATTACATTGGTAAACCAACTGAATTATAAATTTAGCTTATTAATACTTTTGTAAAATAATAATAATAATGATATTAATGATTAAATAAATGATTGTAATTTTGTTAATATGGAATTTGTTAAGTTATCTCATGGGGAATTAAAAATATGATAAAAATTTTTGAGTTAATTAAATATGATTAAATAAAGATTTTTATAAATTAAAATAAAATTTTTGAAAAAATTTTAATTCATTTTCAAATATATTTAATATATCTAATTATATTATACTATTTAACTTTATTTTTATATTTATAAATATATAATTTCATAAACTCGGCTTTATATTAACTTTATATT
>JAJJLU010004275.1:0-15577 GCA_023807065.1 Isotricha intestinalis | reverse complement strand
TTTGAAATTTATAAATTTTTTTTTTTTTTTAAGTTTTTTTTTGGTTATAAGATATTTATTAATGTTTTCTATAGAATATATTATTATTAGAAAACATTAAATTTAAACAATCATAGTTAATTTTTTTATCAAAATATTTTCCAACCTTTTATATTTTATAATAATTTTTGAATATTTAAGAACAATTTAAATTAAAATTTTTAAAATGAAAAATAATAATTTAGAAAATGAAATTAAAATAAGTGATATTTCAAAAGAAGAAATTTTCACGATTTTTAGTCAAACAAAAATATATCATGGAATATTAATAAATTCGGAAGAAAAAAATACATTTAATCAATCTATTTTATTTAAATTAATATATTCAGATGAACACTTAAATTTTCTTTTATATGATTATCAAAATATATATTTTTCAAAACAATCAAAAGAAGAAATATCAGAATTAAATAAAAGATATAATCCAACAATCTTACATAAAGATTTTGAATCATTAATAGAATTTATATCAAATAATTTTATAATTGAAAATGAAAATTTAATAATTAATTCAAAATTAATGAATAATAAAATAGAATTTGAATTTAGTTCAAAATTAGAAATTCTTTGGGTAAAATATTCTTTTTTATCAGAATGTATAAATAAAGAATATTTAATTGAATTAAGTCAAAATTTATTTATTAAACCAATGAATAATTTTCTTTTATCTATTCAAAATTTAATTTCTTCTCCAAATGATATTATAATTAATAATTCAAATCAAACTGTTAATGCTATTTCATATTCAGACATAAAAAATTTAATTAAAAATGCTTATATTAATAACAATAAAGGATTTAATAATCATTTAAGTGAATTAATGAAAGATAGTTCAATTGCAGTTAATAAATTAAATGAAAAAATGCCTATTGTTGATGCAAAAAAAAATATTCAAATTGAGAAAAATAGTAAAAAAAATTTAAATAAAAATAAAAGCTCAAAAAAAAGAAAAGGTGAAAAAGTTTATATTGAAGATGAAGAATCCGATAATAATACAGATAAAAATGATAAAAAAGATAATATTTCATTAAAAGAAGAAAATAAAATTAAAGATAAAGAAATGAAGAAAAGTAAAAAGAAAAAAATGAAATTTATATAAATAATAATTTATGACTTATATATATCTATTATTCTGATCACATTATTGATTAATTTTATTTATTATTTTTTTTCTTAAAACATTATATATTTCAATTAAACTTAAAATAATAGTTAAACAAAAAATTTAAATGTTGATACTACAAACTTGAAATTATTTGAGATTTGAAATTATAATATCTTTCCTGATATATTAATTATTATACTTATAACTTAAAAACTATTTTTTTAATTATGGTTAAGTGAAACTAAAGGTTTTTCTTTAATAAAATAGATTAAGGTTTTTTTGTTTTTTATATATTTTTTTATTAAATATTCATTATATTTTTATTTAAGTTTTTATTTTTTATTTAATTAATATGTCTTCTCTTATTTGTAATCCTTGTATGAAAGAATTAAAACAAGAAAGTTATAGATTTAACAGGAATTACGATGATTTATTAGAATATGAAGATTCTAGATTGAATAAAGGAAATGAATTTAAAAGAACATATAATAATTCATTTATATATTTAACATATCTTTTCAGAAATGGAAAAATATTATTAAATAATAATTCAAAAAGCATAAATAAAAATAATAATAAAAAGGAAAAAATTCAAATAAAAGAAATAACAGAAATAAAAAAGAGAAAAAAAGAAAATATTTTATATAATAACAGAACAGATCCTCATAAAGAAGCAACTCAATTATATGATTATCTTCAAAAAAATAAAAAAAAATTTGCTTCAAATGAACAATTTCATAAAACTTTTTCAGGTTTTGAGAAATTATTACAAAATAATGAAAATAAAGAAGAATTAAAAAAAATAAAAAAAACAAATTTACAAAGTTATTATTCTAATTATGTAAGAGAAGGTTTTTTTGGAAGAAAAAATAAAGATAATATACCAAGAACTTTCCCTTCAGTTTCATTATATAAAAATTCTTATGCAACAAAAAGTGAAAAAGAAAGACATGAGAAATTATTAGATGAATTTGCTAAATTATCTTATTTTTTAGATAATGATTCTGAAAATAAATTACAAATAATAAAAGATTTTCTTATTAAATATCATATAGTTGATTTAAATAATTATTCAAATGAACAATTATTACAATTAGAAAAATTAATTTCTAATAAAAATTTAATAATTAAACCTTATAAAGATATTAAATCAATCATAAGAGAAATTTTAAATAAAGGATTATATAATCAAAATAATTTAATTACAAGTTATAAACATAATTTTTATATTTCACCAAATATTCCAAAGAGAAAAATAAGAATTCCACAATCTCCTCCAAAAAAAATAAATATATATGAAACAATGGATTTAGAAAGACAAAAAAAATTTTTTTTACAAAATATAGATTATAGTGATTATAATAAAATATATAATAAAATCCAAAATGAAATAGTAAATTTAACTGAAAATCATAGTAATAATTTAACATTAGGAAATGAAAAAAATGATTTTAAATTTATAACTAAATTAAAAATTAAACCAAATACTTTATTAACAAGTGAAAAAAGTACAATGAGAAAAACTTTAAATTCAAGTAGTAGGATAAATAAAACTACAATAAAACATTCAATTGATGAAATTACTCAAAGATTATATTATAAACCTATTTGGAAACCTTTTGGAATTAATGATATTGAAAAAAATAAAAAAATAACTGAATTCGCTGCTTATTCAAAAGCAAGAAATATATTATTTGAAAATAAATTAAAAAAATCATTAGAAGAATAAATTAAATATTATAATAAAATAATAAAGCATAAATTATATTATTATTAATAAATTATAGTTTAATCACAAAAAAAAATAAATAGTACATTTTTTTCTTTTTTTGACAAAATCCTATTTTTCAAGTATTATTATGATAATTAATATTAACATTTATAAAGGAAGAAGAGAAAAATTAGGAGATAAAATACTAATCAATTTCTTTTAAATTTCTAGTTAAAATTTCATAATTTTCAAAAGTTATAATAGAGCATTTATTATAAGAACAAAAATAAATAAAAATACAAATGACTAAGATAATAAATAAAGAAACACAAAACGAAATAATTAAAAATAACTTTTTAGTTTTTTTATTGACTTTATTATTATCAAGAGCAAAATAATAAAAGCAAAAAATAAAAATACTAACAATAAAAGTCATTACAATAAAAAAGGAAAAAAGATATAAAATAAATTTTCTAAAACCAACTTTATTAAATTTTTTATCTTTGAAAAACCTAATATTATATTTAAAATTACAAATTTCACATTTAGATAATTCTGGTTGTATATTAGAAATATTAATCCAATTTTTTAAACAAGATTGATGAACATATTTAATTGTTCCTTCACATAAACAAGGAGAAATTAAAGGATTTTTTTTACTTTCTTTTTCAAAACATATTCTACATAATTTATTTTCCATTGTTTCAAATAATTTTGAATCATTCATTATTTTTAATATTGAAAAATTATACTTTGAAAAACTTTTACCTGATAACATTGAACTTGTTCTTGATTTTAATTCTTCTTCATTTGGTTTTGATAAAGTCAAATTTCTTGATTTTGTTACTAAGTAATTGTTCTTTAATGGAACTGTTTTTTTCTTTTTTTTGTTTTCACTCATTTGAATAGTTTAATTATTAAAAACTTATACTTTTATATCAAGAGTATCATAAAATAAATTTATTAATTTTTTATTTTAGATTTTTTTTTTTTATATTTTTTACTTTTTTATCAAGCTTTAATAAATTTAAAGAATTCAAAAAGATTTGAAATACAAATATTCAATAAATTAATTCCAAATATTAATTTTTACTATTATCTTTTTTTTTTTTGATTATAAATAATTGAAAATAAGTAAAAATTAATTTAATTTTTAAAAAACTAATATATAAAATTAATAGAAGATTATTTAAATTTAAATTAAATATTATTATACATTATAACTCATTTATAAAAAGAATTTATTGCTTTTAGTTTATTCAAAAAAAACAAACTTCCAACAAATGTTTATCCAAAAAATAATTATTTAAAAAGAGAATAATAAACAAAATACTTAAAATTTATATATAAAATGGAAAGAGATTTAAAAATATTAGATAATAAATATATAATAAAAGGAATAATATCTCAAACAAAAAATTCAAAAATTCATTTTGGTTATTCAATTAATAACCCATCAGAGAAATTAATAATTAAAGCATTTAAATCTCAAAATTTTTCAAAATCATCTTTTGAAAATCTTTTAAAAGAAATGAAAAAATTAAAAAATTCAAATATAATATCAATTATTAATGGAGGAAATGGAATGATAAAATTATTGAATAAAATTATTAAAAATAATGTATTTTATATAATAAATGAATATGAACCAAAAGGAGAATTATTTTCTTATATAACTTCCTATGAAAAAGGTTTTGGTGAAGAAATTTCCAAAATATTATTTTATCAAATTTTGTCTGGATTAAATTATATAACAAATAATGGTTTTTTTATAGAAAAAATAAAATTAGATAATCTTTTATTAGATAATAATTATATTATTAAAATTTCTGATTTTTTTCTTGAAAATATAAATAATAAAAGTAATTTTAATGTAAAAAATTATGATTTAGCATCTATTTTATTTTCATTAGTTACAGGAAGAGATCCTAAAATATTAGGAAAAAAAATAACTAAGGAAAAATTAGATAAATTTTGGCTTTCTTCAAAATTAATCTTTGATAAAGATTATTTAAGTCTTGAATTTATTGATTTATTTAATAAAATTACTTTAGACAATGACTTTAATTCTTATACTAATGATGATATGATCATTGATTTAAATTATTATCAAAAAATTTTATTACATCCCTGGTTTAATGGATTAAAAATTGAAAATATTTTATTTAATAAAAATAATTGTTATGAATTTGTTAAAGATGAATTTGAAAAAAGATTTAAATTAATGAATAATAATTTTATTCAAGAACCAATTATTGAAAATATTCAAATCAATAATTTTAATCAATTAAATTTATCTATTACTCCTTTAATTGAAAGAACTGGGGATTTTCAAAAAAAATTAACTGAAAAAAAAAAAAAAAAAAATTGTTATGATTTATTTATAAATTTTATTTGTAATATATTTCAAAAAAATTATTTTTCAAAGGATGCAAAATGTATACAATATAAACTTGTTTTAAATAATTTGATTAAAATTATCCCAATTAAAATCAATGATAATTTATATGAATATATGAATAGAATTGTAAAAATTTGTAAAAAATTTTCAAGGGTTGAAACAAATAAAAAAAAATATAAAATTTATTGTTATTTAAATGAAAATAATGAAGATGAAAAATTAATCATTAAAATTTCTTTAAGAGAAAATAAAATTGAAAATAAATATGATTTAATGATACAAAAAATCTCTGGTGATTATTTTGATTACTTGGGATTTTATAATCAATTTTATGAATTATTAACAAATTATAAAGACTAGTTATAGTAAATTTTATTTTATTGTATATTATTTAAAGGTAATATAATTTTTTTAGTTTTTCAAAATTTAAATTAATATTTACAATAAAATTTAAAAAAAAATGCATCAAGAAATAAAAGAATCAAATTATATAAATCATATAGAAATAAAAGATATTCCATTTAAATTATTATAATAAACAATCTACATATTTTAAGTGATAACCGAATAAAAGATATTTTAAATAAAAATTTTGAAGAACATATAAAAGATGATATTTTATTACCAAGTTAGAAAAAAATTCTATGAAAAAGAGAAATAAAATTGTTTTATTACAGTAAATAATTTAAAAAACAAGAAATTATTTAATTTAATTTTTTTCAGATTTTGATTTAGATGAGCAAAAAGGAATTAAGCAAAAATTAACAATGAATGTTTATATTAATCAAAACAAAAATCTGAAATTGATTCAATAGAAAATACTATTGATAATTGAGAACATTTTATAAAATTTAAAAGGAAAAATAATTAAATTTAAAAAAGATGAATTTGTGATAATTTATTTGATGGAAGAATAAAAATTCTTATAATTCTGAAATAAAAAACACTTTCAACAATTTTCCCTCAAAAATGGTAATATTAAAAAAAAGAAATTTCCTTCTTAATTATTACAAATGAAGAAAATAATATTGATAATTATGATAATAAATATCCAAATACTATTAATCAAATTAAAAAAATTGAAGGTAATAATTTTTATAATAATAATAACAATTATAGTAGATATAAAAATAATTAGTATTATGAAAATAAAAGAAAAAGAAAATATAATAATAATTATTATAAAGGATTTAGAAAAGGAGGATATTGATTAAAATCATTGAAAAAAATATTGAAACAGAAATTATAATTTTTATTGTGTAAAAATCAAGATATAGAAAATTTATAATTTATTTAATTTTTTTTTCATATTCAAAAAAAAAGAGTTTTTTATTATTATTGATATAAAAAAAGATTTAAATTAAAATTAATCTATTTATCAATTATTAAAAATGAAAAATTTAATCAAATGAGTTTCAAAATTAAAATTAATTTTTAAAAATTCAATAAATTACATTATTATATTTTAAAAAAATTATAAAAAAATTTTGACAAAAAGAAAAAAAATGAAATTTATTATAAGGTAATATCTTTTCATAAATCCTAACAATAAGAAACAGTTAATAAAATAAATGTTTTAAGGTTCTGACAGTATTATCATTTCATACTAAAAATAGTATAAAGTAAATTCAAATTATTGATAATATTATCAATAATTGTATTAAAAATAAATTATAATTAATTAATAAATTAAAAAAAATTAAAGAAAAAAATTTATCAAATTTCATACAATAAAAATTTCTAAATAAAAATATTAAATTATTTTAATGGGTGTATGTTGCATAAAAAATAAAATAGGTAAAAAATAAAAAAAACTAATTAAAACTAGGATTAGAAGAAGAAGATAAAAAATATGTAGATATAGTAAAATCTTTAAAAGGAACTTGTTTGAATGAAATTCAATTTAAAAGACAAAAAGTAAAAAAAAAAATTTATATATATAATCATAATATATAGACATATTTTGATCAAAAATTAATTTTATCACGTTTTAATAAAATTCCAGGTCAAGAAAACACACAAACAATAAAAAAATCTTTTTCAAGAAATTTTAAAAAGCAATTAACAACAGTAAAAAGTAAAAATATGAAAAGTTCATCAATGATAAATAATATAGATAATAATATAAATATAAATTATGTAGAAATTGATAGTGAAAATGAGGATCAACAAATTCAAAAGAAATTATTAGAATCAATATTAAATGATGAAAAATCAACAACAAAAATAAATCAAATTGATATGCAAAGTAATGCAACAAATAATAATAATAATAATAATACGGGTGTAAATTCAAGATTAATTTCTCATGTTGGAACAGAAAGTTTTAAAAATGGGAATATAATAAGAGAATTTTCTGAAAGTGAACAAGAAAAAATTAAAGAAATATTTAGAAAATTATTTATCTTTGATGTTTTTCCTAATAATATTATTGATTTAATTTTAAATTCTTTAATTATTTTAGCTATTACTAAAGGAGATTTCTTATATTTAAAAGGAATGCAAAATAATTTTTTTTATATTGTTGTTAAAGGACAATTTGAAAAAAAATTTGATGATGTTGAATTAGAAAAAAATGAAAAAATTAAATTTTATAAAGAATGGGATTTTTTTGGTGAAGATACATTAATGAATAAAAATAAAATTACTATAATGAATCATTCTCTTTTATCTATTAATGATTCTGAAGTTTTAATTTTAGATGGAGATAAATTTTTACAAATTAAACAAAGTTTAATTTCTATTATGTTAAAAGAAAGATATGAATTTTTAAATAATATAATTTTTTTTAAAAATTTAGATGGAGTTATTAAATATAATATAGCAGAAAAAATAGAATTAAAAAATTTTAAAAAAGAAGAAGTGATAATAAAAAAAGGTGATAAAAATAATAAATCAATGTATTTAATAAAAAGTGGAAAAGTCAAATGTTGTTTAAATGGAAAAGAAGTTAAAATTTTAGGAGAAAATAAATCTTTTGGTATTGTTGCTTTAATTTTACATACTGAAAGAACTTTAGATGTTATTGCAATTGATAAATGTCAATGTTTTGAAATTAAAGAAAAAGATTTAATTATTTCCATCGGTGAAAATTATACTGAACAAATTTTATTATCTATTTTTCATCAAACTGTTACAAATAATTCTTTTTTTTTTGATTTTATTACTGAAGAAAATATCAATCAATTATTTCAAAAATTTAGATTAATTCAATATGAAAAAAATGAAAAAATTCATGAAAAAATATCAAAAAAAAAATTATCAAAAAAAAGAATTATAATTATTTTAGCAGGAAATTTTGTTGAAGAAAATACAATGAATATAGTTTATAATTCAGGAGTATTAGTAGGTGAAGAAACTTTAAAAAATCAAAGTGAAATAAGAGATGATTTAATTGCTTTTCCAGATGTAATAAGTTTAGAATCAAATTTAAGTGATATTGAAGAAATTTTAGGAGATGAATATAAAGAAAAAGCAATGAATACAAATAATTTAATAAAGAAATTAGAAAAATTTTATCTTTTTAAAAATATAAATGAAAATATTTTGAAAAATGCAATCAATGGTTTTATTAAAGAAAGATATCATAGAGGAACGATAATAATAGAAGAAAATACAGTTTCTGATTATTTTTATATTTTAGTAAAAGGAACTGCTTTAGTTACAAAAGAAGGAAAATTAATTAGACATATTGAAAAAGGAAATTGCTTTGGAGAAATAAGTTTATTAAATGAAAATATTGCACATACTTCTACAATTTCTGCTTTAAGTAATTGCACTTGTTTATTAATTAATAAAGAACATTTTTTAATATTAATTAAAGATGAAAGTATTAAAAATTATTTATTAAACAGAATCTTTTTACAAGATGATAATATCAAATTTGAAGATTTATATTTTATAAAACATTTAGGACAAGGTCAATTTGGTTCTGTTAGTTTAGTACATAATAGTTATTATATATATGGAATAAAAGCAATATTAAAACATGATGCAAATTTAAAAAGAAGATTAGCAGATTATATAATATCAGAAAGAAGAATAATGTTAAGTTTGGATCATCCTTTTATAGCAAAAATGATAAAAAGTTTCAAAAACAAATATTATGTATTTTTCCTAATAGAATATATAAATGGAATAGCATTAAATAATTTATTAAAATCAAATGTGAAAAATTTCACAATGACAGAAACACGTTTTTACATATCATCATTATTAATAACAATAGATTATATTCATAAGAAGAAAATAATTCACAGAGATATAAAACCTCAGAATATAATGATAGATTCAAAAGGATATATAAAATTAATAGATTTTGGGACAGCAAAAATAATGAATGATTTTACTTCAACAGTAATAGGAACTCCACATTATATGGCACCAGAAATTTTAAACGGAAGAGGATATTCTTTTTCATGTGATTATTGGTCAATTGGAATTGTGACTTATGAAATTTTTTATAAATGTTTCCCATTTGGAGATCATGCTAGAGATGTTATGGATATTTATAAAGATATTATGTATTCTAATGGATTTAAATTCCCTTTTGTTAATCAAAATTTCTGCTATCTAAATGAATTTATTTGCACTATGCTTGAAAAAAAAGTTGAAAAAAGAATTTGTAATTTTAGTAATATTAAAAAAATGGATTTATTTTATGATTTTAATTGGAATGATTTAATTAATTATAATTTAAAAAGCCCTTTTATTCCTGATGTTCCTAATTTAAATAATATTGATATTTCAAGTTTTGATAATAAATATCATAATTATATTGAAAAGGAAATATATAAATATCATTTTCAATATGCAAATGACAATTTAATGGATTCTAGTTGGGATGAAGAATTTTGAAATTTTTTTTACATATTTTATTTTTTTCCAAATAAAAGAGTGAATTAATGTAAATATGTGGATATATAATTAGATTGATTGTTTTTATTTTTATAGATAATGAGGTATAGAAACAATAAGCATAAATTTATTTTTTGATAAATCTTTACTTGGACAAAATATATTTTTTTATTTATATAAATAAAAAATACATTAAAAATTCATTCAACTAACTTTCATTATTTTGAATCAAAAATCATTGAATTAATATATAATGATAAATAAAGATTCAAATAAAAAAAGAAAAAATTATTTCAAAAATCTTTGTGTAGCATTAAATGAAATGATTTAATTTATTATAATTCTTCTTATTTAATTTATTATCATACTTTTTTTATATAATAAACAATTAATTATAGATATAAAAAAATAAATAATCAAATGAATCAAAAATAGAAGAATATTATATTTCTTTTTATTATATTTAAACATAAAATTTAATTATTATCTCAATTAATAAATAGATGATGGTAAAATTAAAATGAATATTAGATTTTTGAGTCATTGATTCTTTTAAAAATAAAAATCAAAGGAATATTATTTTTATTTTTATTTTTATTCTGAAGTTAATAGGTATAATGTTCTTCAAAAAATGATAATATTTATGATTAAATTTAAGCTTAAAATTAATCATATAAAAAAATAAATTTATAATATAAATTTATACTGAAATTTTAAACTTTCAAGATTCATTTGGAAAACTATTTAATTAAAAAAAAGAAAAAAATTTTTATTTAAGTTATTTAGATGATAAAAATGAACATATATCAATTAATGTTAAATAATGAATAAAAAAAGTAAAAATCAATAAAAAAAACCAAAATGGAATTTGTTATTAAATTAAAATTAGTTTTATCATAAATTAAAAATAATAGACGTAAATAAACCTTTTAATAATTAAACTCAATTAATACTTATTATTCAATAAAAAAACAATAAAATTCTTTTAGATAATTTGCTTAAAGATAAAAAAAAATTAATTATGGAATTTATGAAAAAGATATCATAAATGTTAAAAATTAATATTAAAATTAATAAGATTATTCATGATTATATTTTTAAATGACAAATTAAATAAATCTTTATTTATTTATATAGATGTTCTTTTACAATAATTTTATTATGAATTTTAAGATATTTGATATTTATTTTTATTAAAAATTTAATTTAAAATTCTTTTTTTGAATGAAAATTAATTATTCTTGAATATTTTTTAATCATCAAAAATTCTTATATCTATTTATTCAAAATTTAAACATTATTGTAGAAAAAAAATAATAAATTAAAAAATAGTTTATAAATTTATTGATTTTCCTCCAAAAAAAGTTAATATATATATATTTTAATTTTTCATTTTATATTTTAATTTACTATCATTAACTTTTTATTTATCAAATAATAAAAAGTTAATTATTTCTCAAGAATATGAGATAAAGTTTCAGATAATTATAATTAGAAATGAGAAAATATTTTTATAGAAAATGAATAGTATTAACTTAATATATAATATTTAAATAAAAAAAACACTAATATTTAAACCTTTATAAATAAATAAAAAATTTTAAAACGTACAATAAAAATTGGAAGGTCATTTAAAGCTTATTATTTTTAATCTAAAAAGCACTCTAATTTTTGTCAAAGATACTCTTAATAATTAAGAAAAATATTATATCCTATTTACTATCTTATAAAGGTTATTCCTAAAATATTTTTGGAAAAACACCTTTTTAAGAAATATAAAAAAGAAAAAAAAATTAATATAAATTATTTTAAACCATTCTAAAAAGAGTAAAACTTTTTTTTGTAAATGAAAAAATTTTCGGCTTTACATGAAAATAATAATATCAATAATGACCATATATATACTCTTTATTCAACTTTTAATATTTTTAACAATTATTTTTCAGAAAAAGAATTTTTAGAAATTTATGATTACATTACAAGGTATTTTTATAATAATTTTTTTTTCTTAATTAGGTTGGTTGAAAGTGAATTTTCTTCAATAAAAGAAGTATGTAATTTTATGGACAATTATATTTTAAAAACAAAATACAATTTAAAGAGGATTCAATCATAAAAAAAAAAAATTGTTATATTTTGTTGTAGTTGTTGTAATAATATTAAAAAAGAATCAAATAAATTATCTTTAGATGAGGAAAATACTATTTTTTCTTCTTTTAATACTTTTGATGAAAAATATTACTTTGATTTTTCAAAAAAAAAAGAGCTAATATCCAATCATGTCATTATAGGATTAAATTTTTATTTATTGAAGAACTTCACTGTTTTAAATTTATAAGTAAAAAAAAAGAAATAAAAAAATTGATTCATAATCATAAACCTTTTTTCATTGAAAATCAAAATATTAAAGTAAGTTTTATTTTTCCTTTTTTAAATTTTAAAATATTATAAAATCTCCTTTCTTTGAAACTTTAATTTTTTTTTATAATATATATAATTTTCATAGTTCAATGTTTTATATAGAAATATTAAAATTCCAATTGAAATTTTTATGGAAGTTATTATGATTTTACTTTCAAATGAATTTAATTATTTTTTTTCTGAAGAGTTTACAAAAGAATTATTTAATAAAATTAAAAAAAAATTGAATGATAAATTTATTGAAGAATTTAACTCTAATTCTAATAAATTTGGTCCTAATTTTAATAAAAAATTAAGAACATTAACTAAAAGAATTTTTTTGACAATAAAAAAAAAGATTGAATTTTTTAATGATAATTATTTAATTGAAGAAAAATTAAAATTTTTTTTTGATATTTTTTTGAAAAAGACTGCATCTTGTTATTTACGATTAGATGATATTCAACAAATAAGAGAAGATTATGTGAATATTTAAAAAATAAATTTTTACTTCCTTTTTATTTTATTAAAAACTATTTTTAAAAAGAATTAATTAAAAAGAACTGTAATAAATTTTTTTTTATAATTCAATGGAAAACTCAAGTTTTAAATATATTTTATAATTAGTAATAAGTTTTCAATTTTCTTCTTCTTCAAATAATTTTTTGTTTTAAAGTTATTTTTCCTAAATAAATCTTTTAATTGTATTCCAGATATTTTAATTCAATTTTTATTTAGTTTTCCATTCTTACCAAATATTATTCATTATATTTAATTATATGATTATAAATGAAAATGAATCTTAACAATTCCAAATAATTTCAAATTATTTCTAATTAATTTATATTTATTAATATAATATATTATTATTAAGTATGAATAATATTTATATTTTTTATAATAAATTTTTTTTTATTTTCTTGTATAAATTTCTATTTCTAAATAAGATGAAAAAAAAATAATTAAATATTCATTTTTTAATGTTTTTAATTTTATTTTTATATTTTTTTATTGTTTTATTTGTTTTTTTAAATAAAGATTTAATTAAATATTCTATATTTCTCATTTTTTTATTTAAATACAATTATTTTCTTAATCATCTAATTTTGTTTCTCCTTCATTATCATTATTATTATTTTCTTCATTTTGAATAACTTCATTTTTAATCTCATTTTTATTTTCATTCTGAGTTTTTTGATTATTTTCATTATTAATAATATTATTATTTTTATTACTATTATCAACATCATTTTCAATTTTTTTCTTTTTAACTTTTTCAATTCTATGTAAAGTAATTTCATGATGTTTAAAATATTTTCTATCTTCAACATCACTTAGAACAATACTAATAAAATATTTTACAGAAAATCGATTATTAACATTATTTAAAGTAGGAGTAATATCATAAGGTTTTAAAAAAAATCTAATAGGAATAGTTTCATTTTTAATAGGACCACCATCCATTATTTCAAATCTAGCAACAACTTGAGAAATTGGAGCAATATTATTAACATTTACAATTTCTTTTTTAATAATTTGAATTTCCATATTTTTTAATCTTATAGAAACTTTTTTAAAAGTTATTCTTCCTAAAGCAATATCTTTTAAACCAAAATTTCTTGAATCTAATTCAAAAACTAAATGTAACCAATCTTCAATTCCAACTTCTAATTTTATAGGTTGATTATTTTCACTTAAAATAGAAATTGGTTCTGGATTTCTTACTAAAAATTCTTGTTCATAAATTAAACTTCTAAATTTAGTGTCAATAGTTAATCTTAATAAATAAATAATATTCCTACTTTGTCCTCTATAAGATTCATATTGTTTTTGAACATTAGTAAATTTAAATGGATAAGTATTAATATCTTTTGATAAAATTCCAATTGATTCTAATTCAGAAGTTAATGAAATAAATTTTAATATATCTTTAGAATCAGAAGTATTTTCTATGTGTCCTAATAATTCTAATTTTATTCCTTTATGTTCAAAAGTTTTTCCTGCTCCTATATTTATTATTATTTTCCCTGATACAGTCTCTTGATCATATAAACATGGAAGTGATATTATTTCTCCTGATGATGTTGTTATTTTTCCACGCTTTCTGTTTTCTACTTCATCTATTATTATATCCACTGTTGGTTTTGAAAATAAACCTGAAAACTATATTTGTTATATAAAAAATTTTGTTTTACCATTTTTTTTCTTAAATGAAATTAAATTTTTTCGGATTGATTTAAAATTTTTATTGATTTTAAATAAATTAATTTTCTATAATATAATCATTCAAATCAATAAAAAAAATAATTATAAAAAGATAGAATAATTTCTTGAATAAAATTATATTATTAAATCATCAAAAAAATATTTATCTCCTAAATAAAAACAATAAATAAAAAAAAATTTATTTAAATATAAAGTGACTCATTAATTGATTCAAGACAAAATTATAAATTTAACAAGAAATTAACAGTAAAATTACATATATAGATATATCCAGAAAAGAAGAAAATTTAAATAAAATGAGAAACATATTCAGTTTAAGGAGAAAGAAAAAAAGAATAGAATATGTTGATTATAAAAATAGTTGAAAAATGATTTTGACTTTTAGATTTGATGATTTCTATAAATTTACATAATTTTAAAGACAATTAAAAATAAAAAAATAGAATTTGGAAATCATGATGATTTTAGTTTTGATTGGAAAGATTTATTTATTTAGAAATTTTGGTATTGATATTAATTTTCTCAAATATTGAACGAATGTTAAAATAATCTCTAAAACTCAAAAATTACTTTAGAAAAAGGGAAAAAAGATCTGATGTTAATATATATTTTATAAATGGTAAAGGTAATAAAATTAATCCTAATAATTGAATTTTATTATTTTGTTATCATCAAATAATTAATTTATTGTTTTTAAAAAATTTGAATTTTTTTTACTTTATAATATAAAAAAAATAATATTTCAATATAAATAGAAAAAATGATAAAAAAAATAATTTATATAAAAGGAAAATTTTAAAGAATCAAATTCCTTTGAATAAAAATCTGATTCACAAAA
>JAJJLU010004274.1:0-15585 GCA_023807065.1 Isotricha intestinalis | reverse complement strand
TGAATCATCAGAAGAATTAAAAAAAAATTAAATGTTATTTTTAATAGAAAGTTCAAAAAAAATAAATAAAACAAATCCCCATATTATTTTAAATTTAAAAAGACAAATAATACAAAAAAAATTAATTTTAATTTAAATAATAATTAAATATGAATTATTGGACATTTCTTAAGAAAATAATTAATTTTTTTATTATGTTACAATCATCATTTATCTTTTTTATATATTTATTTTTTATTTCTAATTTCTAATACATCACAATAAAAACACTAAAATATTAAAACAATAAAATTTACATAAATATGTATGCAAATTTATATGAAGCAAAAGAACATAATTTACATATTCCACAATTTAAAATCGAAACTTCAAATTATGATTTAGTGCAAAAAATTTAAATGAAATAAAAGACACATTAAGTATTTCTTCTTTTGAAAAAAAAATTATTCTGATAAAAAGGAAAATAATATAAATAAATTATCAATAAATAATAAAGACTTTCATTATAATTTATTAATTACAAAAGAAAATGATGAAAAAGAATTCATAAATAATAAACCAATAATATAAAATAATATTTTTTTAAATTTAAATTCTTTAAAAAAAAAGATAATAATAATAATAATATGGATAAACATTTTGAAATTAGTCAAAATATATTAAAAAATAAATTTTATAGAAAAAAATTTATTTAATCATACACCAGATAGAGAAAATGATAATATATTAAAAATACTTATTTAAATCCTATTCAACAATATTATGATTCATCATCAAATGTTATTGATAATTATAGCTAATTATATTAGTAAAACCTTAAGCTATAATAATTCATATAATTATGAAAAAAATAAAGAAGAATGTATTAAAAAAAAGATGATTACAATGATAATAATTTAAAATTTTATTTTAAGAATAATTTAAGCAATAATATTATAAATTATAATTATCTTTTTATAAATCAAATGAATAATAACTTAGTTTACAATATTAATAATATAGGGAATATAAGACAAAAAATTAACCATAATAATGATCATATTATAATATATAATAATAGATTTCCTGATTCAAATTTTAATACAATAATAAATTTTAAAAAATATTCTATCAATAATTATTTAATTATTCAAGATAATAATATAAATAATAATATTATTAATAATAATATTAATAATAATAATTTTGCTCAAAATTTTAATAATTATTTTCCTAATACATAGATGAATTAGCAAAATCAATATATAAATTATTCCCCTAATTTAATAAATAAAAATAATAATAATATAACCCAAAAAAAAATAACTAAAAGTCTGCCATTAATATCATTTCAAAACAGGGTCAATACTTTCAATTTTAAAAAATAATATTTTTTATAATCAAAATCAAAAAATTAATTCAAACTCATCAAATATTATTAACAATATTTCAAATAAATCTAACAATAAATCAAAAAGAATAATAAATATATCAAATTTATATAAATTAGAAAATTTTGAAATAGCAAAAGAATTCTATAATTTAGCAAATGATCAAATTGGATGTAGATTTCTTCAAAATAAATAGAACAAGATACTCAATTTTCACTTAATTCAATGAATACAATTATATTAGAACATATTTTAGAAATGATAACAGATCAATTTGGAAATTATTTAATTCAAAAATTTTTTGAGTATATAACACCAAAAGAATTAAATGATTTTTTAAAATTAATAACTTCATCTTTTTCAAATATAGAATTAATCAATTTGGAACTAGAGCTATTCAAAAATTAATTGATTATATTAATAATAAAGAAAAAGATTTATATGATAATTTCACTAATTTAATTAAACAAAATATTATTTTATTTCCTAATAATATTAAAGAATATCATAATTATTCAAAAAATACTCTTAATAAAAAATTTTAATAATAATTTTTGTTATGAAAAAATAGATGTATTGAACAAATAGAAATCATAAAAATAGATGTGCTTTTTACAAAAATTTATTGATAAAATAAAAGGAAATGAATTAGAAAAAAAATTAAATGCTATTAATAAAAAAATTAGATTATTAATCATTGATCAATATGGAAATTATGTTATTCTATTTATATTTAAAATTAATGGTGAGGAGATAAATAAAAATATTTTTGTTATTATTATTAAAGATTTATGTTTCGAATGTGATTGAAAAATTTCTCTTTTTGATAATTTGAAAATTAAATTAAATTAAATTCAAAAATTATTGAAAAGGAAAATTTAAAAAATTATTATTTCCTCCTTATGATAATTATGTTGCACAAAAGGCTTTAATATAAAGTAATAATCAACAACAATATGAAATGTTAAATAAAATATCATATTTAGTTAATGAATTAAAATCAATTAATTTTGGGATTAAATTATATAAAAAAAAGACTATTAAATATCCTGTTTTATTAATCATTATTCATTTAAACGAAAATATTTTTTATAATTATTGAATCAATAATTATATTTTTTTAATTTTAGAAGTTTATTCCTATAAATTTTATGATTTTAAAAATTGTGTAATTAGTCTATTATTTAATTTATATTTGATATATTTGAATTTTTAAATAATGAATCATATTATTTTTAAAATTTGATTCATCTAATATATGTAATATATATGAAAAATTAAAAATAAAATTTAATTAAAAAAAATTTTAATTATAATTAATGAATAACTAAAACCAATGTCAAATTCAAATAAAATATTAGATAAGAAAAAAAAGAGAAAATTATAAGAAATAAGAGTATATATTCATTCAGAAAATTTAAAAAATGAAAATAAAATAGGAAGAATAAGAAGAAATTAAAATGACATTTCAGCTTATGGGGAATTATTAAATGAAGAAGAAACAATTAGAAAAAAGAAAAAAACAAATAATAAATCATTAAAAGAAAATGAAGAAGAAAATGAAAAATCAGAAAAACAATTATCAGAATCTTCAGCAAAAATAATTTCAGATGTAAATTACATAATTTCAAATATGAATCAATCATCAGAAGAATTAAAAAAAAATTAAATGTTATTTTTAATAGAAAGTTCAAAAAAAATAAATAAAACAAATCTTCAAAGTCAAAACTTACCAAAAAGAAACAATAATCAGACAATAAATCAAGAAATAAAAGATGAACAATTAATAGAAGAAAATGAAAAAAATAAAAAAATAATAAAAAAAGTAAACCAATCAATTTTACATATATAAATGATAATTATAGAAAACAATTAAATAGAGCATTTATGAATTTTAATCAAATAATTCATTTACCTAATTTAAATTTATTAAGAAAAATCAGATCCTTCAATTAATGAAGATAGAGCAACTAGAATACTTATTCATGAAGGGATTTATTCGCCCAAGCTCTTTTCCTTGGAGCGCCCCCTTCTTGTTCTAGAAGAAGAAACACGGATCGCTCCGTTTATGCATTGATTACAAAGAACTCAACAAGCTTATGGTGAAGAATTGGTAAACGTTGCCATGAATTGATGACTTGTTCGTTCCACGGTGTACTCGAACACAAGTAAAGCAAGAAACCAGAAAAAAAATCAGATATTTCATGTGTTATAGATGAAGAAGGTGTATTACTTAGAGGATTTGATCCTAACCAATATCTCATGTTTGAGAAAACACCAACAGCAGGCGGATATAACAAGTTAAATACAGCGTGATTCAAACTAAAAAAATGAAGATTAGGAAATGAATATTTTATAGTCCATTCAATAATATAATGGACAAAAAAATTTTATAAAATGTGGTTGTTCAAAAACTTATAAATATCATTGAATTAAAATGATAATAGAAAATGAATAATTTATGTGATGAATTATGCAAAAAAATAATAAATTGTGACATTCATTTGGTAACAAATCAATATAAATATAAAAAGTTTTTCTCATAAATAATCAAGTTAAAATTCCTAAGAATATAATACAAAAATTGTGAAATAATAATATAATTTTAATAATGTTTAATTTATTAGAACTAGAAATAAAAATATTTATTGAAAATTTTTAAAATGAAAAATTAATGAAGATTGCTTTAAATGATTGATTGATTCTTAAAGTTATAAGAAAAAATTTATAGATTTTGAAAATTACTTTAAAATGATTTTATTAAAAGTAGTAAAAATGATATTATTAGGAATGGATATTTTTAAATTAATGATTTAGATTGAATATACTATAAAGAAAAAGAAAAAAGTAATTTTTTTAAAATAATAAATACATTTTATTTAAAGAAAAAAGATAAAAGTTTTCATTTTTATTTTAATAATGATAAACAGTCTTATATAAAATATTTCCCTAAATAACATTAATTTTATATTATAAATAAATTGTAAATTAGATAATTTATAAAATTATAAATTATAAATTATAAATAACATTATTTCAAAATTTTCATATTATTAAAAGGATTACCAGTGATTTTCTTCCTATACAACACATTCAAGTAAAGAAAGTTTACTAATCTATTTACTCCATGAATGAAATTTCTTCATCAGCAGAAATTATTAAAAAACAATTTATAATTATTTATAAATACTATTATATTAATTTTTATTTTTCCCTTTATATAATGAATTAATGGTAGTGTACAACATAAATTGTTGAATTTATATCAAATATAGAATAAAAATTTTTTTTTCTTAAATAAATCTTTTCATTATCATAAAATCCAAATGAATATGATTTTTTTTTCTTTTTTGAACTTCTTTGATTCTATATTTAATAAATTAATTCCTCTTTTTGGTTTATAGGAATTCCTTTCGTATTTTAATTCTTTTTCTAGTGATAAAAAATTTTTTTATTTATTATTAGATATTTTTAAAGATTTATATCCTGATACTAAACCCATTAAACCTAAATAAACTATTATTATATCAAATTTTTTTTTTTTCATTTAAATATTGTATATTATATATTTTGATTTTCCGTGGTGTTTTAATAAAACATTTAATTTTTTTTTTTTTAAAATAAATATTTTATTAATATTTAGGTAATTAATAATTGAATATTCAGTTTTTTTATACTAATATTTTTACTAAAAAATTACGATAAAATTCAAATAATTTTATTTGTTTGGAATTTACATGATTATTATTTTTCTAAGATTAAAACTGATTAATTGAATTATGTTTCAAATTTAAAACCATAAAAATAAAGAATATTAAAATTATATTAATGTTTGATACTTTTATTTTAAATTAATTAAATTCTAAATGAACCCTTAATTTATAAGATTAATTATTGGTATATTTTATTTTTTTATTCTGATTTTTTCTAATAAAAATTATAAAAATTAAATAAAGTAAATTCATAAAAATTACTTATTCAAAAAATAATTTAAAGCAATCTATTTTAATTTCAATAACAAATAATGAATATAATTAAAAATTAATTGTTACAAATTCTTAATAAATCATAATTAATAATAATTTAATTTACACAAAGAAACAATTTATTAATCAAAGTTCAATTTAACAAAGATTATAATTTAATAAAAATATTAATCATTCTAATTATTATATAAAAATTGATTATATTTGAACATATAAATAAATATTACTTAATTTTCCATCAATTTCTAAAAACAGTTTATAAGAAAAGATATTTACAATAAAATAATTTTTATTAATAAATTTTTTTTATATAAAAACTAATTTAAAAGATTTATAAAATATATTAATACAAATTTAAAAAGATTTATAATTGAAGTAATAATATTTATCTTTAAAAAAGTCTCTTTTTTAAATTGATTTTAAAAAATCTTTATCTACTTTAAACTTTTTAACAGACAAAAATAACTAATAACAAACTAAAAAATATATATTTAAGATAATGTTTTTTTACTTTAATGTATTCTCTAGATATGATAAAACTTTAATCTTTGAAAAAAATAAATGATTTCTAATCTATATAAATGCTCTTTTAATTAATATATATTAAAATATTAATACCCGCGCTAGAATATATTATGACTGATATTAGAATGAAAAATATAAATGAACCAGAATTAAAAAAACTAATTGAAGAAAGTATTAAAGTTAGGAAAGAAGTATAAATAAATTATAAATACTAATTTTTTAGTTAACCAAAAAAAACAATTTATCAGTTCAACATTATTCAAAAAAGAAAAACTTTATTATATATAAACCAAAAATAAAAAACACACATCAAGAACTTCCTTCATCAATTATAATTGATCCTGGAAATTTTTGTTATCCATTAACCAAAAATTACTTTTCAATAAAAGAAAAAAATTTATTTTATAGATATTTCGGAGAAGAAAATATAGAAGAAGTTACAAAAAAGTATAATCACATTCCTAGTTATATGTGGAATGAATTTCCAGATGATTTACAAACTAATTTAATATTTTTAACGTTATTAAAAAAAAATAATGACATTCATCGTTTTCATGAAACTATTTGTAATATTTTTTCAACTAATTCAATTTCACTTGGATCTATTATTAAAAGAATAAGACTTTTATTTGATAGATTTCATTGGGAAATAAAAGAATGTCAAACCAAATTCTTTCATGTAAGTTGTGAAATGAAAGAAGAAAAAAATTATGAAAATTTATTTCAAACAAGTAAAGAATTATTATGTCCTGTTTGTTTTACTTATGATTGTCATGTTCATTCTTTAATTAATAATCATTTTGATTCTGCTTCATGTTATTATATTAAAGATTATTTAGTTTCTTATAAAAAAATGATTGAAAATGGGTTATATTACTTAAATTATAATATGAATGATTCTTTTTATAAAATATTATTTGATTGTGTTCAAGAATTTAATTCAATCATTAAAAATTTAAAATTATTTCATTATTGTAAAGAAATTGATATTGATTTAATAAAAAAAGAAGAAAATTTTTCAAAAATCAATTGTAGTAATCTTTGTTATTTAGATTTATTAAAAATAGATGATCAAACAATAATGAATTTTTATGAAACTTTTTCAAAACCATTACCCATTATACTTGAATTATATTTACAAAAATTAATTCAAATATTTAAATATGATCCATGTTTAATTGCAAGATGTATGAAAATGATATATCTTCCAGAAGAAAATAGTATTTCATGTTATATCATATTTTTAAGATTATTATCAAAAGATTATTATATTTCAAAAGTTATTGATAAAAAATATTTAGAGCATTTTTTTAAAGAAAAAAGCGAAGAAAAAAGAAGAGGAATTGATACAAAGAGATATAGACATATAAATGAAAATGTGAAAAATAGTAAAATAAAAAAATTATAATAAATATTATATAATATTTAAATTAGATTTAATAATACCTTATGAACCATGTTCTCATTTAGGAAATGAAATATGTAATGAAAGATGCCCTTGTTTTCAAAGAGGTTTCTGTGAAAAATTTTGTGCATGTAATAAACAATTATGTAAATTAAAATATACTGGATGTAGATGTAAAGGACCATGTAATACATCACAATGTCCTTGCTTTCATGCAGATAGAGAATGTGATCCTGATTTGTGTGAATGTAAAATATATTTTATATAATTAAAATATATTATAATCTAATAATAATATAATAATAATATTTCCTTTGTATAATAATAATAATTATTTGATGTTATTATTATTATATTTTATTATTATTATATTATTATTATTTTATTATATATTTTTATTATAGCTTGCAGAGAAAGAGGTACTGTTTTAATTTGTAGAAATATGAATTTAAGAAAAAAAACTTTTAAACAATTAGGAGTTGGAATTAGTTCTATAGTTGGATGGGGTTTATTTGCTAAAGAACATTTTAAAAAAGGAGATTTAATTGGTGAATATGTGGGAGAATATATTGATAATAATATATTAAATGAAAGAAGTGAATATATTGATTTACAAGGTACTACATATTTATTTACTTTAAATGATGATTATACTATTGATTCAAGAACTATGGGTAATAGTTTAAGATTTGCAAATCATAGTAAATTAAAGGCTAATGCTTATTCTAAAGTTATTTTTGCTGGAGGGAATCATAGAATATGTTTATATGCATCTAAAGAAATTAAAAGAGATGAAGAAATATTTTTTGATTATGATGGTCAAAATTTATTATGTTTAAAATATAATTGGATTAATGATGGAAAAAATTCAAGAAAAAATAAAAGAAAAAGACTTTTTTCTGATGATGAAGAAGAAGTTTTACCTAGATTTAGAGCAAGAAAGACTGTATATAATGTAGAACAAAGTTATTTAAATAGAAAGAGAAAATATAATGAAAATAATAATAATTCATTTGATAATTCTTTTAATAATGATGATGAAGAAAAAATTAATTCAAGTAATGAAAATTCAACGAATAGAAAAACATTTTTGAATCATGTTAAAATTATTAATGAAGGAATGAAAGATAAAAAAAATAATAATGAGATAATTGATGAGAAAGATAATGAAGAATTAGGTAAAATTAAAGATGAAATTCAACATTTACTTAGTAATATATCTAATGAAGAAATGAGTGAAGAAGATGATGATTCTAAAAAAGAAAATTTAAAAAAAGAAGATGATATAAATGGGAATTTATTATCTTTTTCTTATTCGAAAGGAAAATTTGGAAAAATTCAAATTGATAATAGTGAAGATGATGAAGAAGAAGAAGATCATAAAAAGGAAGAAGAAAATATGAATAAGGATAATATTTCTAAAATGATAGAAAATATTAAATTAAAAATGAAAACAGAAGAAGAAAAGAAAAAAAAATAAAGAATTAATACAATTATTATTATTATTATTATATTATCAATATTATAATTTAATTATTTAATTATTTAATATAATTGATAAAACCATTTTAAAAATTCAAAAGCAATGGGAATATTATCATATTTAAAAAATTGTTTTAAAAGAGCATTTCTTTATCAAACATTAATAATCTTTGCAATATATAGATTATTATTAGCATATAAATTTTACAGAGATTTTATGAGAAAATTTCGTAGATTATCAGAAGATTTAAATATTGATAATAAATTTTTTGAATTTCTTCCTGAAGATGATGAAGACACTTTTAAAATATATATGATTTCTTTAATTGTTCTTTCAAGTTTAAGTATTTTAGGAATTAAGTTTATACAAGTTTTTACAGGAGTTATTAGCATTTTAAATGGATTTATTTATTATAATCCAATTCAACATTTTAGAGATTTTAATAAAAAGTTTGAATTAAATTTAACATATTTAAATGATTTTCTTCCTTCAATTGAATTTCTTATTTTCTTTAGTTTAGGATGTGCTATGATTAAAAATGGTTTTGTTTGTGAAGAAATAAAATCACCACCTGAAATTGAAAAAAATGAGAAAAATATTAAAACAACTGGGAAAGTTAAAAAGGAATAAAGAAATTTAAAAATAATTTAAATCTATGATTAAATAAAAATTTTTTTTTAAAAATATAATTGTAACTTTTTTAATATTTAAAAATTAAAAAAATAATATAAAATAAATTCTTAGAAAAGATATATATTTTAATATAAAATTCTTTGAACTACTCTTTTAATAAGATTTTTAAGTTTATAATTTCCTTTAGATAAAGAATGAATTAAAATTAAATATACAATCCCAGATTTATGATTATTTTTAAAATTATATGAATTATAATTAATAATTAAATCTAGTTTCTGAATTTTTTTTTTTTATTTATTCTTTATTATTTTGAAAATAAATTATTTTTTTTTAAAGAAATAATTTCTACTTTTTATAATGAGACGATATTTTATTTTGTTAAATTAATTGAAATTATAAATTATAACTAACATTATCAAATCTTTTTATCAAATAATATTATACTATTCTTAATTTAATTAATTTTTGAATTATCACTTTGAAAAGATTTTTACAAAATTCATTATTTTCAAAAATTGAATTTATTATTTATTTGAAATGAAAAAAATAAAATAAAATATTTAAAAAAAAATATTATTTAAAACAAAACCCAAATTATCATCTGATATTAATTTCTCATTAAAAGTTATATAAATTTATTTTTTTTCGTTGAAAATATTATCAAATAATTTCATCATTAATAATATATATTAAAAATATTATATTTAAGTAAATTTTTATTAAACATTCATTTCAATATATTAATTTTATTTATTTAAACAATTAACAAAAATTTAATATATAATTTTAAAAATTTGTCTTTTCTTATAAAATCAAATTTTAAAAAAGATTTCAAATAATAAAATGATAGACTCTCAAAAAGAATTAAATCAATTATCAGAATTTATAGAATTAAAAGATGATTCATCAACGAAAGAAAATCAAAAAATAAATGAAGAAAATAACGAAACTGCAGAAAAGGAAAATGAATATGAAATGGAAATCGATCCTGAATTATTAATAGAAAAAGCATCATCAGATATAGAAGAATATTTTTGTCCATTATGTAAAGGAGTATTAAATGATCCAGTAATAGATAAATGTTCACATACTTTTTGTAAGAAATGTTTTGAAAAATTTTATAATAAATATCATAAATGTCCAATATCAAAAGAACTATTAGAAGATGGGAATTATACTTCAGTTTCTTTAATATCAAAAAGTATAGGAAAAAGACAAATTAAATGTAAAAATGTTAATAAAGGCTGTGAATGGATTGGAAAAATTTCAGAAATGAATAATCATTTATTAAATGATTGTCAAAAAAGTTTAGTTAAATGTACTTTTAAAGGTTGTAATCTTGAAGTTTTAAGAGAAAATTTAAATGAACATAAAAATAAATGTGAATATAGAAGTATGGAATGTATTGATTGTAAAAATATTTTTCCTTTTCATTTTTTAGAAGAACATTATAATATTTGTCCTAAGAAAAAAATAAATTGTCCTCAAGAATGTGGGTTAATTATTGAAAGAGGAGATATTGATAATCATATTAAAAATTTTTGTGATTGTACTCTTATTAATTGTTCTTTTAAACATTTAGGTTGTGTTGATAAATATAAAAAAAAGGATTTTGATAATAAAATGAAAGAAGATTGTTCTAAACATTTATTATTAGTTACTCAAAAACTATTAGATATGGAACAAAAAATTTTAAATGAATTTGAAAATATTAAAAAGAATTTTAATAGAAAAAATAATATTAAAAATAATCATAAAGATAATGAAGATAATTATTATTATAATTATAATATTGATATTGATCCTTTTAATTCAAATCAAATATCTGATTATGAAGAAGACTATAATAATTTGCATAAAAAAAGAAAAAGACAAAATCAAGAAGAATATAAAAATTATAGAAAACAAAGTAAAAATGAAGAAAAAGATTTTCAAACTGATATTAATAAAAATACTCAAAATATTATTAATAAAAATCTTGAAGAAGATTGGAAAAAAAAAGTTTTTTTTGATATGAAAAATTTAAATAATAATATAAAAATAGATAATAATTATGCTAAATTTTGTGCTCAAACTGTAACAGAACATGTATTTTTATTTATAAATCCTATTTATGATATTAATTATAAAGAAAAAAATATTATAAAATGGAGTATTAAATTAAATAATTTATCTAAATGGATTGCATTTGGGATTTGTGATAAAGAAAAAGTTTTAATAAATAAAGGAAAATTTTGCCTTTCTTCAAAAAATGAAACTTTTAATAATGGGTCTTATTTAATATCTAATAATGGTTATAGTTGGAATTGTAATAATTCAAATGAAAATAATAAAAAAATTGAATTTCCTTCTTTTGAACAAAATCAATTATTTATTATTGAATTTAATCCTATTTTAAAAGAAATTTCTTTTTTTGATAATAATAAAAAAGAAATAACTAAATTAACAAAAGTTATTGCACATGTTCATCCATTTAAATTAACTCCTTGTGTTGTTTTTTTAAATAAAAATGATAGTATTGAATTTAATTGGGATATTTAATAATAATATTAAATTAAATATTATAATTTTTATATAATATTTTTAAACATCTTTTAAATTTTTTTTAATAATTTAAATTAATAAATAGAAAAAATATTGGAAATGATTAAAATGAAATAAAACTTAATCTTACTTTAATTGAATTTGGTCTTTCTTTAAAAATTTAAAAGTTTTATTTTTTATTAACCTTAAAAATTTAGAATTTTTTCTGTTTAAATTTAAAGTGAAATAATATAAAAAAAATTCAAAAATTAATTATTGTTTTACAGAAATATATATATTAAATTGGATTTTAGAAATAATATCAATTTTAATGAAAAAAATAATCGAATTTCAAAACAACAACACAACCCATAAATAATCTATGATAATTTTTAATAAAGTATGAAAATGATAATTGAAGATATTTAAGAAATCAAAATCAATTCAAAATCTGTTCTTTTAATGGTTTAGAAAAAAAAGATATATGAAAAAATCCAAGTTTTATAAAAAACTATTAAAGATAATAAGAGAATTAAAATAGAAAAAGAATTATTAAAAAAACTTTGATATAAGAATTTAAAAAATTTATGAATAATTAAAACTTAGTATTAATTAAAAAAATTTATTATTAGAAGAAAAAAATATAAAACAAATTAAATAAAATAAGATTCTTTAAAGATTTATTAAAAAATATAATTTTTCTTTAATGATAATTAAATAATTATAATATTAATAATAATCTTTAATTTTGAGAGATGAAATATCAAATAAATTTCAAAACAAAAATTAATATTTTTTTTAAGTATTTCATATGATAAATTTGCTATTTTTTCTAATACAAATTTTAAAAAGAAAATAAGAGTAAATGTATTAGTTTAATTTGATCATAAAAAAAGATTATTTTTCCTTTAATTATTTAATTTATTTTGTCAAATTAAAAATATAAAAATTTCAATTTTTGAAATAATTATTTGAAAATTGATTTTTAACAATAAAAAAAACTATTTAAAGTTTTTATAGTCAATTCTAAATCAATAAAGTAAAATTATTAATTGTAAAAATATTAGAAAATTCAAATAAAATTAATTAAATAAAAAATTTAACTTATAATAAGAGCATATTTTTTTACTATTCAGGAAAATAATAAATATAATAAAAATTTACATAGGTAATAAAAACCATATAAAAATATTTCTAAATACTTATTAAATAATTGAATATTTCCTAAAAAAATAATAATGAATCTAATATATAGATAATGTTTCCTATCTTTACAATAAAAAACAAATAATGATAATAATTTATTTTCTCTGAAAAATTCATAAATTTATTTTTAAAAATTATTTATTTTTTTATTTTAAAGATGGAAAAATTAACAATAAAAGAGAATTAAATAAATAAATATTATTTAATTTATTTTTTTCCTTATAATTTTAAAGTTCTATTTTATATATTTGGGTTGCAGCAGTTTGTCCTTCTTGTCCTCCAAAAGAAAAAGTTTTATTTTTAATTTCATTTACATATTTAAATCCTTTTTCTTCAGGAAATATATTTCTTAATTCTTCTCTTGTATTATTACATGAAGTAATAATAAAATAAGTATTATTTTTTGAATAAGATAATATATATTTATAATAATTTTCTAAGGTATTACTTTTATTCATTAAATAAGCATCCATAGAACCTTTATCATGTATTATATCAAATTTAATATTTATGTCATTCCCTTTATTATTGATATCTTCTTGATATAAATTAATTTTATATTTTTTATTATGTTTTTCACCTTTTTTATTTAAAATTTCATTAGCAAATTTAATTGATTGACTAGAATAATCAATACCATATAAGTTTAAATAACCTTTTTTGGCTAATTTATATAAAAAAACTCCATTACCACATCCAACATCTAATAAAGTAATATTTTTATCTGGAAAATTTTGTTCAATATAAAAAATTATTTTCTTTTGTAAAGATTTACCAAACCATATATCACCTAATTCTCCATTATTATTATGAAATTGTTCTATTTCTTGGGAATATGCTTCTTCCCAATGTGCTAAAGTTCCTAATTTTGATTGATAATTAGGACTTAAAACATCTGTATCATTAATTTCATTTTTATCCATTTTTATATTTATATTATATATTTGATTATAATATGAAATAAGCCAAATAAAAAGAAATATAAAAAAATATTATTCTAGAATAATCACAAAAGATTATTGAAATATGAAATAAAATATAAATAAAAAATATAAAAGGAAAAAGAAAAAGAATTGATAAAATATTATTCAAAACATATCAAATCAAATAAAAGAAAAGTTTAATGTAATTAAAATATTTCAAATTATCAAAAATTATTAAAATTTTTAATTAAATATCAAATGTTTTATTGTTTGATTTTTTTTATATTATTAATCAGATTCAATCAAAAATTATTGTTATTATTTTTTTATAAATATAATAATAATAGTTATGTGAAATTTTATTTATTCAAAAAACAATAATTATACCTTAAAAATAGATTGAATGAATTATCAAAATATTTATTCATGATAAAACTATATTCTTTCATACATGTTCGAATAATGAAGTTGTATAGATATTTGTAAATAAAATAAGAAAAAATTTGATAAAAAAGAAAAAAATTGAAAAAATGAATCATTATAACATTATAAAATTCAAATTTAGAATTTGAAAAATGTTTTTGTAATTTTATTTTTAGGTTTTAATAAGGATTTAATATTTTAATAATCATTATTATTATTTGAAAAGTTATAATAATATTATTTCTTATTATTAATACTAAATAAGGTTTATTATATTAAATTTGATTTGTTCCTGAATTTTATTTAATGAAATAACTTTTGACTTTGAATTTTCTTTGTTTTACTATATCTTAATTATCTTTTCTATTATTAATGCAAAAATAGAAAGTTTTTTATTTTATTTTTTCATTTCTGTTTTTTTTGAATTCAATGATTCTATCAAGATTTATTTATTCTTAAATTAAATAATTTTTATTTTTACTTGCCTCAACATTTAAAATATTAAGGAGAAAAAGAAATTATACTATTAATAATAATTAACTAATAGAATAAAATATAAAATATATATAGATAGTATATAAATTGTGATTTTCTATTGCTTAAATTTATATGTCATAAAGGATATTTTATAGAATTATATTTAATAAATTTGTATTATAAAATAGAAATAATAGTATTAAAGATGTTATTAATCAATGTGAATAATTAAAAGAAATAAGAGATAAATTAATCAATCAACTGAAAGAATTAGATGTAAAAAAATTAAAATGAATCTTTTGGAAACAATAGAATATTTTATTATTCTAAAAATCATTTAAATAAAAAAAAGAAAAAAGTAGACAATCTAATAATAATTGATTTAGATATTGATTAAAGATATATAATAAAAGAACAAAGATTAACTAAGAGAAATTAATAAATATTTGGGTATCTTTCTTAAATTTCATATTAAATATGAGTAATTTCCCGGATAAATAAATTAACTAAACTAACAGACTATTATCTTTTTCTTAAATTTTTTACTCTTTAGGCATTTTAAAATATATATTTATTTTTAACATTTAATTTTTTGGAATAAGATTAAAATTTAAACACTTAATTTAAA
>JAJJLU010004273.1:0-15611 GCA_023807065.1 Isotricha intestinalis | reverse complement strand
TCAAGACATATTTCTCCTTTAAATCCAATTTATACTTTTAAAAGAAATAATAATGAAATTGAATATTATGGTAAAATTGATAAATCAATTCCAAAACAAATTTTTCCTAATATTAATAAAGAAAGTTATTGTCTTAAATTAAATGATATTGAAGGCTCAAATTCAGGAAGTTTAAATAAAATTAATAAATTTCAAGGAAATGATTTTAATTTAATTATTGATGATATTAAAGGTACAAAATCAGGAAGTTTAAAAAGTGGAATTTTTAGAAAAAATAATTTAAATCCTCTTGCTCCAAAATATACTTATTTATCCAAAGACAATTTCTTTGAGAAAAAAAACACACATAGAAATGATAGAAATTATAATAAATTAAACAGAAGTAAAAGTTTCAAAATTTCAAATAATGATTTTATAGAGATTATTAATAAAAATAATCTTAATAATAATAAAATGAATACTATTGATGATGAATTAATATATAAAAAAAAAGAAAATGAAGACATTAAAAAAAATGAAATAGATAATGAGGTTGTTAAAAAAAATAAACATTTTTTTGGTATTATTCATGATAAAAATTTATGTCCTAGACCTATTGAGGTTAAATCAAGAGATTTAATTAAAAATTATAAGAGAGCTCAAAAACAATCTTTAGAAAATAAAAGTATTATTTCTAAAAATAATATTAATTCAAATTTTGATGTTTTAAATCAAAATCATTATAAAATAAATTTTCTGGATTTAAAAAAGAATTTGTCTCAAAAAAATATTCAAAATTATGATATTAAACTTAAAAGAAATAATTCATGTAACTTTTCATATGAACAAAAACTTGATATTTTTATGAAGAAAAATAATTTAAAACACCTATGAAAGGAATAAAAGCTTTTTTAAATATTTATATCAAATAATAAAATAATTTTTTTAAATATATAAATTGGATGGTCTTAAATTATATTATTTTCTTATCAAATTTTTTTAAATTTATGTGAATTTTAAAAAAATATTTTTTTTCATTTTCTTGTAAATATTTGAATATATATAAATTAATACAAATTTATAAAATATATTTCATTTTAATCATTATTTTATTTTTTTAATATATAACTTTTATATTCATTTTAAATGGAAGAAAGTAAAATATATATTTGAATATTATCAATTAAAAAAAATTGTTTTATAATCTTTCAAAATATTAGAAATTATTTTTAAAGAAATATAAAAATTAAAACTTCCATGAAAATTAATCATCCTTTTTATTCAATAAAATAATATAAAATACTGAAAATTTAGAAAGTATTTTTTGTAATTTTGATTTAGTTTTTGTTCATGAAATTTTTATTTTACAATTTTCAAATTAAATAAATAAATTTTAATTAATTTAAAATTAAATTATATAATGTCAATATTGTCATGTAATATATGTAAAGAAATTTATAATGAAAAAAATAAAAGGCCATTATCTCTCCCATGTGGTAATATATATTGTGAAGAATGTATAAAAAATTTATATAATTTCCAAACAAAATCCTTTTTATGTCCAAATCATAAAATATATCATCAATTTAAATTAAATAATATTCCAATTTGTGCTCAAGTTTATGAATATTTAAAAGAACATAAAGAAAATTTAAATCCAAATAATAATTCAAAAGAAAAAAATAAAAATGTAATTTATTGTAGTAGACATCCAAATAATAAGATTAAATTTTTTTGTAAAAATGAAAATTTGTTTTTATGTTTAAATTGTGCAAAATCACATTCTAAACATAATGTTAATGCTATTAATATAGATAAAAATCAATTTAAAGAAGAAATAAAAGAATTAAAAGATAAGATTGAAGAAGAAAAAGAAAAATTTTTTCAAACAAAATATGAAAATGAAAAATATATAAATAAAGTTAATAATCATATTGAAGAACAAATTAAAAAAATAAGAGAATATTTTTCTTCAATAATTGATTTGTTTGAAATTAAAAAACAAAATTATATAAATATATTCAGAGAAATTCAAGAAAAATTCCAAAATAAAATAAATGAATATAAAAAAAGCACAAATGAACTAAATGAAATATTTGATGAAATTAAAAAAAAAATAATATTTTCAAAAAATGAATTATATCCTAAAGGAGATTATGAAAAATTTTACAATGAAAAAATGATAATAAATTCTTTATTAATGAAAATAACAATTATAGAAAAAAAAGAAGATTTTTATTTTAATGATAATCAAATAGATAATTTTCCATATTATAATATTCCAAAAGAAATAATTAAAAAAATATCTTTAGAAGAAAAAAATTATTTTGGAAAAATATCAAAGAATAATTCAATAAACAATTCAAAAAACAATTTATTAATATCTGAAAATATTATAAGAAATAAATATTTAAATATGAGTCCAGTCGATGAAAAAATTATAGGAGAAGATGAAAAAACAATAAATAATTCAACTAGTAATGTAAATAATAATAATTCAAAAATTAATCTAATTGAAAATCAAACTCCTTCTTATATAAAAGATTCTTTAGAATCCACTTATTATAAAAGAGAAAGTTTAAATGTTTTCGAACAAAATTTAATGAGTGATTTAAAAAAGAATAAAACAAATTGTAAAATTAATAAAAATGAAAAAAAAAACAAAAATTTAAAAAGTGAATTAAGTTATGTTTCGCCAGAAAAATCTAATATAAAAGATTCTATTATTAATAAAGATTCTGTTATTACTTATTCCTCTTCAACTAATAATATTCAAAGAACAATAAAAAATGATATAAATGAAAAAAAAGAAAAAATATATAAACCTCATTTAAAGAAAAATCCTTATTTTTTTGAATTAAATTCAAAATTAAAAAAAGAAAAAATAAACACATCAATAAGAAAATTTTCATTTAACATAAATTCAGCCAACACAAATATTAATATTAACCCAACAAATAAAAATATAAAAACTATAAATACAACTGAGATAAGTAATATTAATTCAAATTTAAAACGAAATAAAAATATAAGTAAAACTTCAAGAAATAAAAAATTTACAAGTAATAGTCCTGAATTAACTAGTATTTCATATAATAAAGGAGAAATTAAAAAAAAAAAAAAAACTAATTTTAATCATTTTTTAAATTTGAATAATTCAAATAATTGTAATTTGAAAACAAAAGAAATAAAGAGAATTTCTTCTCAAATTTTTAGAAATAGAAATATATTTAAAACAAATATTAGATATAAAAGTCCTCAAGATTGTATGAATAATTCTTCTATTTTTTATAGTAAAGAAAGAAGACATAATAGTTATTATAGATATGATGAAAAAACTATTGGATAAAGAATTTTTATATTTTTTAAAATTTTATATAAATTTTTTGGATGAATAAATTTTTTAACAATTATTATATATTTATAAATATTTCAATTAATTAAACATTTTTTTATTTTTATTCGGATTATAATAAAAACAAACAAGATATTTTCCGTCAACATTAAAACCACTTAACCTATCAACTGCTTTTTTTGCATCAAATATATCATCATAAACTACAAAACAAGTTCCTTTGTTTTTATTAGTAATTCCTCTTCTTATTTGTCTTACTGGTCCAAATTTCCAAAAAATATCATATAATTCTTCAGGTGTTATTTTATATGGAATATTCTTTACAAAAATAAATCTTGTCACTTGAGGAGGTAACTTAATAATTTTTTGTTTCATTAAATTATCTTTTTGACTTAGCATTTTATTATTTAAAAATAAAATTTTTTATTAAAATTCAATTTGATTAATTAAATATTTTTTTTAATTGATTTTCTTATTCTAGAATATAAGATATTTTTATTCATGAGATTTATTTTTTAGGTTATTTTTATTAAATTTACATTATATAGAGGACATTTTTGATATTAAATATGAACATTTGAAAAAATTGAGAAATTGAAAACATTTCTTTTAATATTTCTCACTTCATAAGATTTTAAATCAAAAATAAAAAACAATGAATAGCAAAATAGATATTGATGAAGTTAAAGTAAATTTAAAACAGAAAATATTTTTTTCTAAAATGTGTAGACAATTTTATCAAATAACAACAAAAATTTTGTTAAAAAAAACAAAGGAAAATTAGTACTAATGATTTTAAAAAAACACTAATTTTCAAAAAAATAAAAAAACCTAAAAAAAAATTAATTAAAATCCGAATAAAAGAAATAAATGTATATAAACTCAATTTTTATTTTTACCGAAGTTCATCTCTAATATATTTTAGATTATATTTCTTTATTAAGTTTAAGTCTATTATTAATAATATTATTCTTATTATGATATTTATTTTACTAATTAAATTATCATCTATATAAGCAGATATATGAGTAAGAAAAGTATATTTATTATCTTCTGAAATATCGAAATCATTCATAATCCATGTTGAATAAAAAAATTTATAATCATTTCTTTACCATATTTGAATAATATGAATTTATTCTTTTTTTATTTATGTTTTCCAAATTTTAAAATATATTTATTAATATTTATTAAATTCTTTTTAAATATAATAATTAAATTAAGTAAAAGATGGAATTAAATATTCTCATATATTTTTTTGATCTTAATAAAAAAACAATTCAAAAATAAATTTTTCGTATTAAATATTGTCTTAATAAGAGACACAATAAAATTTACAAATTTCAAAAGTTGGGATTTTTCTCTTAAAAAAACAAATAAGAAAATTAATTTATCAAAAAATAAAATTCAGATTTGAACATCAGATAATAAATTAGATAATGTTGATTTATAATATAATGTTATTTTAAAGTTTGTAAAATAAGTAATGGAAGTTTGGAAAATTATTTTAAATTATTTTTGGGGAGTAAAATGAGATATTATTTTTTTAAGATGATATAACAAAAAGAAAATTCAATCAAGGGAGATTATAAATTTTTTTTTGATAATCAAATTGAATAAATTCAAAGTTATTTTAAAAATTATAAAACATAAAAAAATAAAAATAATCGATATTGTAAACCAAATTAGAAAAAATTATAATTTTACTAATGAAGGAAATTATAATAATATTAAATTAAAAACAAACAAAAATAAAAAATGATTTATTATAAAAGAATAAAATATATGTTAACAGAAAATAAATGCTCAATCAATCATATTTAATTTATTAAACTATTATTATAAATGGAAATAAAAATTTTCATCATTTGATAAATCAATTAATAAATTTTAATAGAATCCTTTAAAAAAGAAATTATCATTTTCAAAAAATAAATAAAAAAAACGAATTATATTCTACATATAAATTAATAGAAAAGGAGTAATAAATATTGTTTTTACAGCTAAACAATTTGCAATATATAGGATTTCTTTAAATTCAAATTATTTTAATGATTCTTTTCAAAATATTAATTGATAAAGAAAAAAAAATAATAAACAATATGAGAAATTTTGAAAAAGAGAATTTTGACAATTTATTAAATAAAAAAATCATTTATTTTTTATATTTATGTTAAGAACAATTTGTTTGAGATAATTTCTATTTTTTTGATTTGATTTAAGTCTTTAAACATTTTTTTGATATCTCTAAAAAATAAAATATATTTATTCTCTTTATTTTGATTAGTATATTTTAAAGAATTCAATTATGTTTAAGTATAATTTCCAAGAAAATATCTTTTTTATTTTCAGAGTTGAAGATTTACTCAGAATTAATTAAAAATAAATTTAATTCTTATTCATTTAAATTTTAAATTCGTTCGAGACTGAAATAATTTGTTGTTTTATTACTATTTTTTTTTTATTTATTAAAAATAATCAATAGAAAACAAATAAAATTTTCTAAAAAATAATTTAGATAATTATTAGATATTTGATATATTTTAAAGGGAAATAGTGTTTGTCAAAAATCATTTTATTTGTTTAAAGAATAATAAAATATTTAGATTCTAATAGTAATTTCTCCTTTATTTCCAATTTAAAAGTCTATCTTAAATTTGAATCTATTTAAAATTACTATTAAGCATTCTTTTATTTAATAATAAAATTTGATAATATTTCTAATCTGAAATAATATTTAATTTATTATCCAGTAATTGGATTATAATCATTTAATAATTTTAACATTTTATCCATAATTACATATTTCAGTATATTTTTTTGTTTTTATTTTTTCTTAAAGTTTAATTAAAGGATTTCTAAATTATTTATTCACTTACTTTATCAATTTTCTGATTAAATTATTCATTTTAATTCTTTCCTTTTTATCTTTTACTATATTTTTCTTTATAATATCTTGTAATATCCCATTTAATATTTTTATCTGTTTTTCTTACTATAACTATTTTTTTTTTCTTTCCACATTAATTAATTAAAAATTAATATAATAATTAAATGTTTCTATTAATCATAATTCATAACTTCATTTAATTTAATGTTAAATTATCCTTTTCAGGAGTTGCCTTTCCGTAGATGAAGAGAATCCTTGAGAAACTGAGATACCATGCTTATTTTAGAATAATTAGTATAGTTATTGATACAATTATTTAATAGTAAAGTAAAGAAAGAATCCTATTCATTTATTTATTCCTTTTTTTTAATCTTTATCTATTACTTTATCATCTTTTTTCTTTTATTTAAATTGTTTTTTAGAAATAATAAAATTATTAAATTGTTTCCAAAAGATTCATATATCCAGAAGAAAATAGTAATAGAAATGATTGTATTTTAGATAATTTCGAAAAATAAAATCAAATAAAATAGGTTTAAGAGAAGAATATAAAACATTAAAATGTATGGGGAATTAATTATTAATTATAGAATAAATCAATTAAATAAAATTGTTAGAAAAATATTATATATGAATATAGTAATTTTTATAATTTTTTAAATATTGAAATTATCATTGAATTGGATTAATTTTAATAAATAATTTTTTGTGGACAGAGAAACTAGTCCATCATCTCTATTATTACACAGAGATGGGTAATAAGGTGGAGGAGGTAGCTGTCCAATATTTGAATTAAATTTAAATTTACAAATCGTTTTAAAATGAAAAATATTTCTTTTATTTGTTGTTTATTTGTATCATATAATAAATTATTCCATTAAAATTATTTAATAAATTAGTATAACAAGGTATTACAAAGATATATTAATAGTATTGAATTAAAAAGAAAATTAAATATATCATAGAATAATATTTCTAGAAATGTTAATAATGGAGTATTACAACACAGTTAATTTTTCCTATATTGTATTTATAAATTTTAGAATTAAATAAAAATACATATGAAATATTAGCTTATTCATACGAATTATATATATTATGTGAATGAACAAATCAATTATTAAGTGTATTAAATAAATAGAAAAATGGAGGAATTAAAAGGAATAAATTTTAAAAGCTGAATTTAAAAAAACATAAAATAAAATATATTGAGTCATGTTTTTATAATGATTAATGTCTTTGGTATAGAATAAAACCATTGAAATATATATAAATTATAAAAGAGTAATAAATTAATACATTATCATTATTCTTATATATTAAAAAAGTAATAATTTTAAACAAGAAAAATAACACCAAAAAAAAATATTTTAATTTGAAAATGAATTCAAATCAAATAGAAAAAAAAGAATTAAAGATATTAATAATTGGAAATAGTGGAACAGGTAAAACATCTTTTGTAGAAAAATGGGCAAAAAATAATTTTTCAGAATTTTACAAGCCTACAATAGTATCAGAATTTTCTCAAAAAATATATGAACATAAAGGAACAATATATAAAATTCATTTATGGGATTTAGCAGGTCAAGATAAAAATATTTCAATAACTAAAATTTTTTCAAAAGATGCACATGGTGTTCTTGTATTATGTGATATTTTAAATGAAAATTCTTTAGAAGAGTAATTTTTATTTTTTTTAATTGTTTATATTTTTTTAGTACTTTAAATTGGAAAAAAAGTGTTGATAATACAACAAAATTTTTTGATGGAAAAAACTTACCTTGTATACTTATTCAAAATAAAATTGATTTAATTAATGATGATGAAATTGATAATGAAGAAGAAATAAAAAAATTTTCTAATGAAAATAATTTTGATGGTTTTTTTAGAACAAGTGCAAAAATGGGAATTAATATTAATGAAAGTATGGATTTCTTAATTAATAATATTATTGAAAGAATTGAAAAAATAAAAGGACAAGAAAATGAAAATTTTTTAGGGAAAACTAGAAAAAATATTATTTTAGAAAAGAAAAATGAAAATAATGAAAATATAAATAATAATTATAATAATTGTTGTTAAATTAATTCTTTAAAAATATACTTTTTATTTAATAATAATCTCTATTTTATATTATAATATATATTTGTAAAAGACAAATTTTATTTTCTTTAAGAATTTTTAAAATTAAAAAGTTCACCAACTTTTTTTAAAGGTTTAAATATAATTTTATTATTTTTTTCATTGACTTTTTTTTGTTTTTCTAAAATCTCATTAATTCTTTTTAATTTAGCTAATTCATAACCTTTCATTCTTTTTTCTAAATCAACTATTTTTTTAATTGAGGCAAATTTATTAGGATTTAATTTTAACTCTTGATTTTTATATTTAATTAAGAAATTAATTATATTTTCAATATCAAGTAATCTAGTTAATGAAGTATCTATATCATTAATTTTAAAAAGTTTTTCTTTTTTAAATTCTTCTTTCTTTATTTCTTTATGAATTTCTTTTATTTTTTTTCTAACTGATTTTATAGAATTTTCAAAAGAATTTTTAGGAATCATATTTAAATAATTATTTAAGTATTCATTTCTTAATTTAACTTCAGAAAGTTTCCTTTGTGCTATTTTTATTTCTTCTTCAAAATAATTACTCATTTCTTCTTCTTTTTTACTTTCTTCTTTTTTTATAAAATATTCATCTCTTATATTTAACAATTCATTATTTTTTTTATTATATTCAATAATTGATTCTTGAATTTTATGTGATATTAGATCTAATTTTTTTTTAAAATCTTCAGGACAAGAAAAAATTTGTTTTGGTTCTCTTATAACTTTAATTCCACTTGAAACATTTTCTTCTAATATTGAATATCTTTTAACTCCACTTTTAACTGATATAGTTTTTTTCTTTGCCATTTTTTTTTGAATATGATTGAAATTTGAAATTAAATTTAAACTTGAACAATCTTGATCATAATCTCTTTGATCTTCTTCTGAAAATTCTTCTAAAATATTTGTTCCATTTTTAACACATAATAAAAAAAATTTATTATCTAAACAATGTTCAAACACTTTTTGTACTCTTCCAAATCTAAATCTTAATAAATATGTTTCATGAAGAACTTCATTTTTTTTTTCTGTTAAATCATTATTAATAGTAATTTCTTTTTTTATTAATTCATTTAAATATTTTAAATACTCATCTGTACTGTTAATATATAATTGAAGTAAATTTATCATTTTTTTATAATTATATATTTCCAATTCCATTAAATCAACTGCTGTTGATTTTTCTTCTTTTATTGTTATAAATTCTTTTTTTTGAAGATTTATGAAATATTTTTCAAAAAAAATTGATTTTGTTTTTTCTTTAAAATCATATATTGTTTCTGCTCTTTTTTTTGATGGACTTTTAAGTCTAAATTTCCTTAAAAATTGAATTTTATTTTTTGAATTAGAATATGAACTTATTGTATTAAAATTAGAATTATTTTTTTGATTTTGATTGTAAATAGATGTACTTAATGAACCTAATGATAATGTTCTTGTTGATTTATTATAACCATAATAATTTATAAAATTATATTTATTGATTGGAATAAAACTTTTTAAATTATGAGGATCTAACTTTAATGAATCTGAGTTTCTATTATTAAAAGATTGTAATAAAGAATCATGATGAAATGTATTCAATTTTAATTTTGTCATATCTTTTATAAAACTCTTATACTTTAGATTTTTTATTTCTTTTAACATTTTATTTGTTAGATCCTTTTGAGATGTTGATAAATTTGATTTGTCATAAGAAGTTTGAAATGTTGGTAAATATATGTTACAATTCATTTTTTTTTAAATTTATTTTTAATAAGTTATTTAATTATTCATGTTTTAAAAGTCAAAAAAAAAATTAATGATAATATTTTTACAATCTTCTTTCTCTTTTAAAAAAAATCCTATAAAAAAAAGAAAAAAGATTTCAAAGGGCATTAATCATTTTTAATATCAGATTTTTAGAATTGAAATATAATATTAAATTTAAAAAAAAAACTTTCTAAATTACTTAAAATTCATTTAAGAATGAAATGAAAATGATAATATAAACAACGAATAATCAGAATCAAAATGCTTTTAATTCAAAAATATTCTTAAATTGTTAAAAAAAAAGAAGTGAATATGATATTGTAAAAGAATTAAATATTATAATATTTACAGTTAGACATAATTTCAGATAAAGAAAAATTTTAGCTAGTACATAAAAAAATAGAAAATATCAAGATATTTCCCTTAAAAAGTGGTTTAGATAAATATTCCAAATATTTTTATATTTCAAATCCAAATTTAATTTAAAATTTATATTTTAAAAATTATCAATTTTTAAATATTTTATATTTACATTTAATATGGAAATAGAAATTGAAAAAAAAATAGACTCTCATGAAGAAATAATAAAAAGAGAAGATGAAATAAATCAATATATACAAAAAAAGTTTAATATTATAGTTCCAGGAATATATTTGGAATATAAAGAAGATAATCAGAAAAAAATTTCTACATTAGATTATGAAGATTTATATAATTTCCTTTCAAATTTTGGTAAAATAAAATATTTGGAAATAGCGGAAAATATTGCATTAGTAATTTATAATTCATTTAAAGATGCATATTCCTTTATTTTTTATTCAAATAATAATCCATTAAAAAATATAATTATTAGATGGTATAAACAAGAAGATCAAACAATTATAAAAGAAATATTAAAAAAGAAAATTAAGAAATTAACATTTGGAGAAATTGTAGATAATATAAATAATTCAATGTTACATAATTATAATGTTCATAATCAAATTGACAATATAATAAAAAATTATGAAAAACCAAACTTACATTTAAAAGATAATGATATAGAAAATGTATCTTCAAATAGCATAGGTCAATATTCATATTATTCTCATTTTTCATTATCTCCTCAATCAATAAAAGAATTAAATAAGTTAATAATTCAAAATTCAAAAAGAGAAATTTTTGATAATTTAAATAATTATAAATATCACAATTATTTTGAAAATAATAATGAAAAAGGAGTTACAAATGCAAAATATATATGTAAATTTTTTATTCAAATAGAAAAAGATAATGATTTTCAAGTAGTAAAAAGATTAATAGGTTCAAAAGGAATTAATATTAAAAGAATAATAGATTATTGTTCAAGAAGTAATAATGGATATATTTCAGATTCAATTAAATTAAAATTAAAAGGTAAAGGTTCTGGTTATAAAGAAAGACCTTATGGAAGAGAAAGTGAAGAACCATTAAATTTATATGTTACTTCAAAATATTTAGATATATATAAAAAAGCTTGTAATTTCGTACATGAATTAATTATTAATATTTATGAAGAATATAAAAGATTTTGTGAAAGAAATGGAAAAATTCCAATAAGTAATTTAACTATTCAAAAAGTTGAAAGTATTGCTATTGGAAGAAGAGGAAAAATAAAAAAAGTAAATAAAATTCTTAATGATATGTAAATTAATTTTAAATTATTCAAAATAATTGTTTTATAAATAAACAAATAAAAAATTACTGGAAATCTTCTTAAAATAAAGTTTCATTAATATCAAGATGAACACCTATTTTAGTTTTAAACAAAGGAAAAATATTATTTTTTTCACTTTCTTCATTTTGAATAGTAATAAATTTCCCAGTAATACCTAATTTAATTAATCCTCTAAAAGTCTGAACAACATTTAAACTTACAGACTTATCTTTATCTTCCCATTTTCCTTTAAAAACAGTATCAAAATTTTGATTAAAATTAAAGAATAATTTATTATTCAAGTGTTTTTCTTCAGTTTTATATAAACTTTCTCCACCAACAGTTAATTTAGAATTTAATTTAACATCACTTCTAAATGTAATTATTTTATCGTTTTTTCTTTCATCTTTATTTTTCACTATTTCAACATCAATTATTGATCCTAATTTTTCTCCATTTACACCAAAGAAAAATTTATTGTATTTAAAATATTTTTTTGGAATTGAAAATCCTGAATAAAAACCACCCGAAATATTTTTTGTGAAATATTCACCTTTTCTAATAAAGTAAAAGGAAACAATTTGAGGATAAAAGCTTTTAACAAAATCATTTTCTTCAAAATTTAATCCTGCTAAAGTATTTTTATTTTCATTTGAATAATTAAATGTAAATGTAGAAGGTAAAGATGTTAATTTTTCACAATTATTAAAAGAAGTATTTGCTGCGAAAATTAAATTAGATAAACCTCTTTTTAAAAAAGGATAATTTAAATTTATAAAAGTTTTATCTTGTTTTTGATTAATTGTGTATGATAATTTTGAAAATAATTTATGAGAGAAAGATACTTCAGAAGAAGAAATTAAAGGATTTTCTTCTGTACTTTCATTTTTTGCTTTATTTAATTTATATTTGGAAGATACTGTCATTGATTTTCCAAAAATATTTATTTTTCCTGTTAATAAAAAATCATCTTCTGTAAATGAAGAATTTATTAATTTATTATATTTTTCAAATTGTTTTTTCCATATATCATTCATTTTTTTTTTTTGAATTATATAATTAATTCAGATTATTCTTGATTAAGGTTTTTAATTTTTTTTTTTTTTCTTATATAGAAATTTATTATTTTTTTATTTGTTTAAAAAACATTTTTAAATGTCGACTTTCATTTATTATTTTATTCCAGAAGATAATGAATTAGAAACTTCAATGAATGTATTTATGATATATAAAAATTATAAAGACATTAAATTATCAGATATAAAAGAAAATTTTCCTGTTCCAGGAGAATATTATTTTAGATTTAAATTTGATTATAATGGAAAAAAAGTTTGGATAGATTTTAATAATCCAAATGGAGCTTTACCTCAATTTGATGGAAAAATAATTATGAAAGTAACAAGATTAAATATTAATGAACAAAAAGAACCACAACACAATAATAATGTATTTCCAGAAATATAACTAAAATATTTAAATATAAATATAATAATTTTAATTTTATATTTTTCCATTAAAATAAAAAAAATTGAATTTAAAATATTAATATTTAGAATCATTGTGTCCATTCCTTGACATTTTTTTCAGCATCTTTTTTATCTTTAATCCAATGAGCATAGAATGTTTTATTGAGTGGAGCAGAAGTATCAGGTTCATTAAGTCACCTTTGAATAGAGAGTAAAACAACTCTAATTTGTAGATCAGAACTCCGATTATTTTTAATAATATCTAAGCTAATTCTTCTAACAAAATCAATATTTGGATGTTATATTTTAGTCATAAAAATACATTTCTGAAGAACCATTGGATACTCTTCTGGAAAATATAATTGAAGATGAAATTTACCTCTTTTTTTAAAAAAACTATTATTCTCTAATTCTAATATTCTATCTTTACAATACTGACAATACGTCATTCCTTACTAATAACAATATATATACTTTCTAGATGGTCGTCTGTTAAAAGCATCACCTTCAGAATATTAAAGTTCCAAAAATAAATATTCACTCAGTACCTTCACTAATTTATTATTCATCAAATAATAATTCATAACTTAAAACATATTAACCTGACGTTCAAATTGTATTTTAATATCTCAATATTCTATTATTATAACCATCACTTACAAATCTCTTATTTTTTAAAACTTCAAGACAAAAAACATCAAGTATATGTTCTTCAAGGATATATACATTTTTTGGGTTAATATCCTAAAATATAATACTTTATCAAATGGTCAAGTTTGCAATTTTATTATCATTAAATTTTAATAAAAATCCAAATAATAAAATGATTAACAGGAAATTCTATTTATTCTATATTTAAAGAAATTATCATTTCATTTTATTTTGACTAAATTTTTAAAAATTTTAAATTAAATTAAAAAAAGCTGTAATAATATAAATATTTTTATTTTATTAATTATAATACAATTCATAACATATAAAATATAAACTATAATTATGTATTTATTTACTTTTTAAATTTCCTAAAATTTCTATTTATTTCCTTTATATTATTTGATTGATAATTTGCTATTTTAACAGAATTAAGAACATAAACAGAACTAAAATTAGCATTTTCTTCATCAAAAACAGAACTTTGGCATTTCATTTTATTTTTAAATGAATTAAAATCATTATATTCTTTTAAATTTTTTAAATGTGAATTTTGTTTAAGGAAATTAATGGAACTTCTATGTTTATTGATGATAGGAAGATATTTATTTTTAATTTTCTCAATTTCTCTATTCATTTGATTTTCCATTCCTGCTAATCTAGTTATTAATTCAGGTAATGATTTTTCATTTATTTCAGGATCATTAACTAAATTTTGAATTTCTTCTTGTGAAAGAAAACATTTTTTTTCACTATTATTTCTCATTAATTCACTTTCTCTTTTATTTTTATCTCTTAATAAATTATTTGATGATAAAGGAGGTCTTTGATGCTTTTTAATATTATTATTTTGATTTAATTTATTTGTAAATGTATCTATATTATTTGAAGAATTATTATTATTTATACTACTGTTTGATGTTGTGGAATTTCCTCCATTTGAAATTTTTTTATTTTCTTGATATATTAATTTAATATTTTCATTTTCTTCATTTTTATTTTTTTTTTCTGATTCTTTTTCATTTTTTTCTTCATAACTTAAACCATTCATACCATATTTATTAATTAAATCCATATAATTATAATTGAATCCATTCATTAAATTACTAGTACTTTTTCCATAATAATATTTATTTCCATCGAAATCCAATTGATATTTATTTTTCTCATTATCATCATAATCATCTTCCTTAATAATCATACTTCCCATATTTTCATTTTCTTCTTCTTTAATATTAATCATTGTTCTTAAATCAATTTCTTCTTTATCTTCTTTATAAATTACGCTATTATTATTTTGACTATTTTCTAAAGAATCTCTTTCACTAATATGATAATTTTCTTCATAATAAGAATTATCATTTTCCCTCATTCTTTCTCTATATTCTTTAATTTCATCAATAGAATTATTAATTAATTCTTCAATAACATGATGTCCTTGATTAAATTTTACAATAAAAGGATGTTTAATTAAATCTTTAGCAGAAGGTCTTTTCAAAGGGTCAAAAGTTAAGCATAAAGAAACAAAATGATTAAATTCTTTAGACCATAATTTAGGATTAGTTAATCCTTTAGGAGGATTACTAATAATTTTTTTCATAACTAAAAAAGTTCTAATTTCAGAATAAGGAGGTTCACCTTCAGCCATTTCTATACAAGTAATACCTAAAGACCAAATATCACATTTAGAATCATAATTACTTTGAGAAATAACTTCAGGACTCATCCA
>JAJJLU010004272.1:0-15616 GCA_023807065.1 Isotricha intestinalis | reverse complement strand
AGGTATTTATGATATTAATGTTGTTTTAAATGGGAATTTTAAAGATGATAAAGAATTAATTGATGGTTATGAAAAATATAAGAATTTAGATAATTATATTAATAATACTTATGATAATGAAAAAAATAATGAAAAGTATAATATTCAGGGAAACAATAATTATCAAAATAATAATATTCAATATGAAAATAATTATATGCAAAAGAATATTAACAATGGGATTTATAATTATAATAATAATCCAAATGATATAAATTATAATAGAAATAATAATAAAAATAATATTAAAAACAATTTAAATAATAATGTAAATGAAAAAAATATACTATATCAAAAAATAAAAGATTATATAGAAACAATGCAACAATTAATGGATTTTTATATGAGTTTGTATATTAGTAATTATAGACCAAAATTTATAGAAGAGATTCCACAAAACATTAATAAAAATAAAATAATTCAAGATTTAAAAACATCTATGAAACATTTTGATAATTATTGTAGTAAATATTTTGAAAATTATGGAAAAGATAATGAATTATTAGAAAAAATTACTTCGTTTAAATCAATTGTGATAAATAATAGAATTGGAAGAAATAATACTGTAGATCCTATAATGGCTGATTTATTTGAAATACTTCACAAACATTTAAATAATAATAAATAAATATTATGGAATAATGAAATTATTTTTTTCAACATAAAAACAATTTTTAAATAAAAAATTAAATTATATTTAAAATAGTTAAACATATTAAAGAAAAAATGGATGCGCCAAATGTTGCAAGTGAAAATAAATTTAAATTAAAAAATAAAGATTCTTCTTTGACATTATATTTATCAAATGAAAGTAATTCTTTAGTAATAAAAATAATAGAAGATGATTCAGTTCCTTTAAGAACATTTTCCCAAAAATTTACTTTAGAAGACTTAATCAAACAAAGCAGATATTTTAAATTATTTGAAAATATTGATCAATTAATTCCAGAAATAAAAAGTTTATTTGAAGAAAATAAAGTATCATTTTCAGTAGAAACATCATTAATTCTTTTAATATTAAATTTACCTTTAAAAATAATTGAAGAAGTAATTTTATCAATTCCTCAAAGTAAAGCAGATACAAATCAAATAATTTCTGAATTAAGTTCTTCTGTAAATGACTTAAGAAAAAAAGTGAAATATTTAGAAAATCAAATTACAAAATTTCCTGAAGAAAAGTAAAAGGAAAATTTATCTTCAAAAGAGATTATATTAAATAAAGAAGAAAAGAAAATGATAAATAATTGGATATTAAAAAAATTAAATGAAAAAAATAAAACAGTCGAAATGAATCTTTTATATAAATTAACAAGAGATGGAGATTCTTCTTCAACATTTCATAGTAAATATAATGGTCAAGGATATACATTATCACTAATTAGAAATACATTAGGATATAGAAGTGGAGGATTTACAACTCAAAGTTGGTGCAGTAGTGGAGGATATAGAAATGATAAGAATGCATTTTTATTTAGTTTAGATTATAAGGAATGTTATTTTACTTTTGATGGTATTAATGCAATTTATGATAATTCTGGTAATGGTCCTACTTTCGGAAATGGATATGATTTATATATTGCTAATAGTTGCTCTCAGAATAATTCCAGTTATTGTAATTTTCCTTATTCGTATGGAGGAGGAAAATATAGAGTTTTTACTGGAGGATATTATTATTTTAAAGTTCATGAAATTGAAGTTTATCAAATTAAAATTGTGTGAATAATATATTTTCATATTGCAATGTCAGTTGAATTTTTGAACTTTTAAAAAAATACTGTTAAAATATATCTTTTACAATAAATAACCATTTTCTTAAAAAATATTTTTCAATTGAAAACAAAGAAATAGAAAAAGAATTAATTATTTATTTAAAGATTATAAATTAATCTTATCATTAAATATATTAATTTAAATAAAAATGAAGAAAAATAATTCTTCATAATTTTAAAATAATAAAATAAATAATTCCAATAAGCACAAATAAAATAATAACAATAACAATATATTGAATCCAATTAAACCCTGCAGTTTTTTTAATAAAATTAGCCTAATTAAAAATAAAAAAAATATTTTACAGAAGAACGAAATTCAATTTCTAAACTATTTTTATTATGTAATTTTAATAAATATTTTTCATCAGGACCTAAAATTTCACTGATATTTTCTTCAAAAAAACTTTCATAAATATCTAAAGAAAGATTTAATTTATTTTGAACATTAGTAACATCTTCATAATAATGATTAGTAGATTTAATTATTTGAGAAAATTCAGATAATTGGAAAGAATATTTTGATTGAATAATTTCATCAGAATAATTATTATTAAATTTATTTTTAATAGTATATAAATATTCAATTGCTTTTTCATTTGGGAAATTATCACAACAACAAAGATATTTAATTCCATTTTCTCCTATATAATAAAACCAATGACTATAATTAAATATAAATTTTTTTTATACTTTTGATATCTTATTTTTGAATTAGAATTATCATCTAATTTTTGTATTAATATAGCTGAAATTTGCTGAAAATTTCCGCTAAATTCTGTATAATCACATAATATTATATTTGGTTCTCTTGCTATTAAAGTATATATTATGTGAGGTTTCATTATTTAAATTTATTTGTTTTATTTAATTATAATTTTTTCATTTATTTTTTAAATATTTATTTTATGCAAAAAAATAAATTAAAAGTTTTTAAAAAAAGAAAATAATATCTTTTTATTTTATTAAATAATATATAGAATAATATTATTATTTATGTTTAATCATTTGAAATAAAAACATTTCCGAAAATTTCTGATTGTTTCATTTGAATATTTTCACTTTGGCAAGTACATAAAAAATTATAAAAAATCAAAGAACATTTTTCTTTTTCATTTACATTTTTTAATTGATTAATTTCTTCAGAAACTTTATTACAAATATATTGTAAACTAACATCTTGATAATTTTTCAAACTTAAAACAACATTTTTAATTTGATTTTGAATCACATTTTTTAAATTTAAAAAAATATTTTCTTTAGATTGATTATTACTATTGTTTTGTAAATTAATATTATTAAAGCTTTTAAAGCTTTTACTTGAATCATTAGAATATTTTAAAACAGAATCATTATTTAAAAAATTTTCTTCAAAATTATTTTCTTCTTCATTATTATTATTACATTTAACATAATCTCCAAATCCTTTAAAATTACAAGTTTTACATAAATTATTAAAAGTATATTCTGAAATTATCAAAGGATACTTTTTTAAATCATCTATTTTTTCTATTTTAAATCTATTATTTATTAAAGAATTTTTAAATTTTTCTAATCTTACTTTTTTCATTATTTCTCTATAATTTTTTGTAAAAATTTCTTCTGCTTCATTTTCTTCATTTATATTTTTTATATTATTTAAATATGAATTTATATCTATTTCTATTTCTTTAGAATCAAATAAAAAACAAATATTTTTTTTTGTTTGCAATTGTTGTTCAATTAATTTATAATCTTTAACTAAATAAACGTCATTACTATTAAAATTATTAATATCTTCATTTTGATAATTGTCTTTATTAAAAAAATCATTTTCATTTAAATTTAAATAATCAGAAAATTTTAAATTATTTTCTTCTTCTTCTTTATTGAAATACATCATAGAAGAAAAAAAATTAGAAGTTATAGGACAAGTTTGTATTAAGGGTTTAATAAAGTTTTCTTTTAAAAATTGTTTTTTTTCTTTTTCTGTAAAATTGTCAAAATTAATTTGAGAAATATTTTCATTTATTTTTTCAAATGTTTTATGTATTATTTCACTCATATTTGAATTTTCTAAAAATTTTTCAAATAATTGATTTTCTTGAAATAAAGAAAAATTCTTTAAACTAAAATTTTCTTCTATTTTATTTTTTTCTATTTTCTTTTCACTTTTTTTTATTTTATCAGTTAAATTTATTTTGAAAATTTTTTCTTCTAAAAATTTATTGTTTTCTCTTATTAAATTATTATAATCTTTTGTTAAAGAAAGAATAAAACCTTTTATTATATATGATAATATTCTTAATGTATATTCATTTAACATTGTTTTTATATAATCATAAAATTCTATTGATATTTTTATTACTTTAATTAATTTTCCTTTTTTTCCAATTTCTTCTAATTTTTCTATTTCTTTTTTTAATTTCTCAGATTTTTGCTTTTTACTTGTTTCTATATTCATTTTATTTTTATCATTTTCTTTATCTTCATTTTCAAATTGTTGATTTGACATTTGTTGTTGTTTGATTTTTTTTTCTTTATTTGTTAAATATAATTTTCAAAGAATAAAAAAAAATTAAATTAATTTTTCTTGTTTTTTAAAATGTTTAAAATAAACAATTTATAAAAAAATTAAATATTAATAAAATAATGGGGTTAGAAAATGGAAAAAATATAAATGAAAATATTGAAGTATTATTAGAAAAAGAGGTATTATATCCAGGAGATAAAATATCAGGAACAATAAAATGTAAAATTCCAGAAAAAATAAATATAAATGATATAATAATAAAATTAAAAAATGAAGAAGGATATATAGAAAGAATTCAAAAAGGGAAAAATTCTCATACAGTTAAAAAGAATTCAGATAATATAATGATTCAAATATTTTTTAATTTAAAACAATATTTAAATATAAATAAATCTTTAGTCACTTTAGAACCAGGAGAATATATTTTTCCTTTTAATTTTATAATTCCTGATTTTATTCAACCTTCATTTTCTTTTAATTTTAATTCTGGAAAAGGATATAATCATTATTATATAATAATAGAATTAGATTTACCTTATGGAACTAAAATAAATTTTAATCCTAAGTCAGAAAAAACAATAATAATATTATCATATTCTCAAAAATTAGGAAAAGATTTGTTTTTTTCTAAAGAAAATGAAATTTATAAATGGGGATTATCTTTTCAAGGAACAATAAATTTATCTGCTTTTTATCCTAAAAATTATTTTATTTATGATGAAAATATTCCTTTAAAAATTACTATTGATAATACTTTAGGAGGAATGGAAGTTAATTATATTAATATTAAATTAATTAGAAATATTGTTTTTTATAAATATAATTATTTTGGAAATAATTTATATCATACTTGTATTATTATTAATAAAGAAATTTATATTAATGTTAAACCTGGTGAAACTTCTTTATTTAATTATGAATTAATTTTAAAAAACAATGAATTAAATAAAAATTATGGACAAATTAGTTTAAATTTACCTTCTGTATCTCTTGAAAATTTAAAATGTGAATATTTGATTGAAATTTATATTGCTTATGAAAGTGCTACTTTTTCGGGTTCAAAACCTAAATTAATTTTACCTATTTTTATTGGACATAAATATAAAGATGATTCTTTTAAAAATAATAACAATAATTATTTGAATGATTTAAATATTAATAATATTAATGATATTCCTTCAAATAATGAAAGAAATATTAATAATAATAATTTTTCATTGAATAATGAAAAAAATATGGATAAAAAAGAAAATAATAATGAAAATAACAATGAAAATAATAATAATATAGAAAAAAGTAAAAAAATAGACACTCCAACTCCTTTTGATATATTCGAAATGAATCGTGAAAATAATGAAAATATATATGGTAATAATAATCAAGGAAATATTAATGAAATAAATAATATTCATAATAATATAAATATTAATAATAATAATATTCAAAATGAAAAAATTAATAATATATTAGAAAAAATTGAACCCAAAAATAATGAAACTTTCATCGATATAAATTCATTAGAATAATAAGAAAAAAAAAACAATCCTAAAATAATTCAAAAGCATATTCTTATATTATTATAAATAAAAAAAACAAAAAATAAATTAAAAAACAAAAATAAAATAAATCAAAAACATCAAAAAAAAAATCCTATTTCTAAAAAAAAGAAAATTTATTCATTCATTCCAGAATCATTAACATCACTATTAATACTACTATCATATTTAAACTACTATCTCTAGTAGTCCTTTCATTTAAAGAATCTCTATAATTAGAATCATTTCTAATTAAAACAATTTGAGTATCTTCACTATAACAACAACTTTCAATAAATCTTAAAGTATAAAGCCAAATTAAATAAAACATAGTAAATAAATTAATCCATTTCATTAATGTACAAAATAATAAAATACTTTGTAATATATTTAATTGATCTTCACTTTTTGGAGTAGATAAATCTTTTATTATTTTTTTAATTTCAATAATAATTTCAAAAGAATAAAAAAAACCAAATCCAAGTGCAATTCCTTTAATAAAAAATAAGGAAAAAAATTCAATAAATAAATTACTTACTTCATTTTCTTTCATTGCTTTTATTCTTATATTTTCCATATTTTGATCATTTTGATTTTCATTAAAAATACATTTACTTAAAAAAATAAATAATAATATATATATTATGTCATAGGCAAATGCAGTTATATGAAGTTTTAAATTTGATACTATTAATACTTCTGATAAATATTCAAATTGCCTTTGAGAATCTAATTTTGTTATTTTATATAAATTTAGTGATTTATATTTTAAGGAATATGCTAATGCAAAGTTTATTATTGTTAATATGAATGATATAAAAGTGAAAAATAAATATACTCCTTTCATTTTTTAAATAACTTTTTTTTCGATTATTTTGATATTTTTTATTTTTGATATTTTATTTTTTTTTGTATTTTTTATTAAAAAGAATTTTTTTAAATTTTTTTGAGTCAATACATTTTTATATTGGAAAAAATGGATGAATATGATAGTAAAGAATTAAGAGAAGTTCAGAAAAAATTATCTATAATTTCCGAAGCATTTGAAAAGGAAAAAGCAAAAAATAAAAATATTTTACAAACATTAAAAGATTATGAAGAATTAACAAATGAAAAAGAATATCAAATAAATGATTTACAGAAATTAATAGAAGATATACATTCAAAAATAACATTAGTTGAAAATGAAAAAAATGAGAATATCTATTCAAATAAATTAACAGGATTTATAGGAAATTTCTTTTCAAAAAATGTAGAAAATTCTCAAAAAATTGAAACTTTAATAGATGAGTTTAATTATGTTAAACAAGAATATGAAAATTTATCTGATAAAGTAATTAAACAAAAAGAATTAAATTTAGAACAAGAAAATCAATTTATGAAAATTTTAAATGGCCAAAAAGATTCTTTTAATAAAATAAAGGATAAAATATCATCTTTAGAAAATCAAAATAAAGAATTAAAATTATGGTTAGAAAATATAAATAAAAAAATATTGAATATGAAAGAAGAAAAAGAAAAAAAAAAAGAAGAAATTAAACAAGATAATGTTTTAGATGAAGTGAAAAAATTAATAGTAAAAAATAATGAAGTAATATTAGATTATGAAAAAAAAATAAAAAAAAAACAACAAGAAAAAGAATTTACTGAAGAAAATATAAAACAAGTTGAAGAAGATATAAAACAAAAAGATGATATAATTTATCAATTAAATGAAAGTTTTCCTTGTTATAAAGAAATAAATGGAAAAAAAGAAAGATTTGAAGCTTATTTTAATAGAGAAGAAAAAGATTCTAAAATATTTAATTTATATTTAAAAAATGATTCAGTTAATGAAGTTTATAATGTTAATAATTTTACTTCTTTTGGAAAAAATATGTCTGATAAAACTAAATGGATGTGTATTTATAATGACAATAATGAAAAAGAAATTGAATTTATTTTGATTTTTAATATTAATTGTATTAAATATTTTGAAGAGAAATATTTTTATATTTTAACTTTAAATGAAAGTTAAATTTAATTTATATTTTTTTCTTTTTTATTTTTTTTTAATTATTTTTCATATTTTTTTTATTAATTATATAAATTTAAATATTTTCTTGATTTAGGTTATTACATTTAAAATGATTTGTGATTGTTTTTCTAACGACTATTATTCAAGAAATAATTTTCAAAGGTTTATTAAAGATAAAAAAGAGAATATTCAATTTTTGATTAATTCAAAAATGAAAATTGAAAATAATTGTATAAAAAATTTGATTAATAATTCTAAAAAAAATGAAAGAAAATCAAGTTTGAAAATTAAAAAAGAAGAAGATTTATCTAATTTATTAAAAAATATTAAAAGTATTAATTATGATAATGAAAACAATCAAAGTTTAATAAAATTAAATGATAAAAATTTTAATAAAAATACTTTTCAAAATTATCAAGAAAATTCAAAAAAAAATTTTAACGACTTTAAAAGGAAAAATTTTTTAATAAATTCAAATAAAAATTCAAATCAAAAATCTACAAATAAAAAACTAATATTATTAAAAAATCAAAGAAAAAGAAATTTAACAGTTTCTTCATCTGAATTAATTAAAGCTATAAATCAAATAAAATTAAATGAAAACTCAAAAAAAATTATAAATGGAGAAGAAAATATTTCAAATAATAATATTATAAATAATGAAAATAATAATATAAATTCTAATTCAAATTCTAGAAAAACTTTATCTTTAACAACAAGTCATTTTTCTTCTTCAAGTTCAGAAAAAAATAATACGAATAACTTTTATTCAAAAGAAAAAAAAAATAAAAATGAAGCATCAAGTTTTTTTTATTTATCTTCTTCTAAAATTTCAGAAATAGATGAATTAATAAATAATAATAATAACAAAATCAATAATAATATTAATAAGAATAATATTTTTAATTTGAATGAATCATTAAATGAGAAAAAACATAATAATAATATAATTAATAAAACAATCACAACTTCTGTTAATAGTAGTTCTTTAAATTCAAATAATAATATTTCTTCTTTTAGAATGTCAAAATCTTCTTTTAGAAATTCAAGTTTAAATTATACTTCTTCTCCAAAGAATAATTCTAATATTATTTTAAATTCTTTTAATTTAAAAAATGCTATTGCAAAAGCTGAATTAAATAATTTTAATAACAATAAAAATAAAAGAAATCAAATTAATATTATTTCTGTTTCTAATAGTCAAAAAAAATTATTAATTCCTGAATATTCAGTTAAAAAACCTTTAATTCAAAATTCTTATTTAAGTTTTAATAAAAATAGTTTTAATAATAATAATACAAATCATAAGAATGAAATTTTTATGACATTACCAAATGTAAATAAATTAAGTTTTTCTTTAGAAAGAAATAATAATAAAAACAAAAAAAAATTTCAAGAAATTTTAGATAATATTATTTCATCTTCAGAAGAAATTAGTAAAAATATAAATAAATCAATGAATAATTATAATAAAAAATCAAGAAGTTTTTCAAAGAATTTTAATTATAAAGAATTAAATTTAATGAAAGAAACTTTAGAAGATAAATTATCAAGAGAAAATTATTTTCATAAATTAAGATATGAAAATGTAAAATATGATAATAAATTAATTGAAATATTAAAAAATACAAATCAACCTTTTATTTGTGAAATAATTAAACATAGAAATAAAATAAGAAATAAAACTATGGAAATTAAAAAAAAATATCTCATTAAATCAATTAAATATAAAATTAATTTTGGAGATTTTAATATTATTGTTTCAAGAAATAAAAATATTAATGAATTTGATAAATTTAAAGAATCTTTAGATGATAATTTTGAAAAAATGAAATATTTAACTAAATTAATTCAAATTGATAAAAAAAAAATTATAGATTCTAATAATGATAATAATAATAAAATTGATATTTATGAAAAAATAAGGAAATTAAAAGAATTTAAAAGGAAAAAAAATAAAACAGTTTGTTGAAAATGTTTTTTTTATTTATTGTAAATACTAAAAATATTTTTCAATTATATTATTATATAATATTTAATATAAAAGAATTTAGTATTTTTTCATTTTTAAAAAAAGAAATTCATTTCTTTAATAATTTATTATATAATAAATAATTAAATAAAGAATTTAATAATTTAACTTTATAAAAAAAATAATTATAAATTGGTAAATTAAAAAAGAATAATAAATTTATTTAACCCCACAACAAAAATAATTCTATATAAAATATAATTTTTTTTAATGTTATCTATTTTTACAATTTTAAAAAAAGTTAAACAAAACTTTTTGAAATTTTAATTTTATTTCTAAAAAATTCTAAAGGGTTAATTAAATATTAATTAAAAAAAAAATAATAAAATATCAAAAAAATTTAAAAATCATTTTTTCTAAATTAAAATCTAAAAAAAATGTCATTTCATAATTCTTTTATTGGAATAAATGAAACAAATGAATTTTCAAATAATAATATAATATCAAAAATAAATTTTTCAAAATCAATTAATCAAAATAATATTTTAACTTATGAAGATTTAAATAATACTTTATTAAAAAATAATCCAATAGATAAATTAAATTCAAAAAGTGCGAGTGAATATTTAAATAGTCTTCATTTAAAATTAAGGAATTTAATTAATGAAAATGAACAATTAAAAATTAATTTTATTCAAGTTAGTGAAATTTTAGAAAAAGAAAGAGAAGAAAATAATAAAAAAATAAATTTATTAAATTCAAATTTTGAAATTATTGAAAAAGAAAAAAAAAAACATATTGAACAAAATATTATTGAAAAAGAAAGTTATGAAGTTATTATTAAAAATTTAAAAAATGAAAATAATAAAATGAATTTAAGAATTAAAGAATTAATTGAAGAAAATGAAAAAATAAAAAAAGATAATTTTAATTTAAATATTCAAATTGTTGAATTGAATAAATTAAATTTTGAAAATGAACAATTGAAAGAACAAATAAAAAATCTTTTTCAAAATGATGTAAAAAATACAATTAAAAATTTACAAGAAAGTAAAGGAAAAAAAAATGAGAAAAATAAAAACAATAATTATAAAAATAATAATAATAATATTAAAGGTTTTAAATTTAAACAAATGATTCCTAAAAAAAATAATAATTTATCAAAAATAAGAAATAATATAGATAATAAAAACACAAAAGCAAATCAAAAGAAATCAAATTCAGATTTATATAATTTAGAAAAGTTTGAATATATTCCTTTAAAATATAATAAATATGAAAAAGAAAATAATTTAGAAAATTATGAAAATAATGAATTTAAAAATAATATTATTCCTCAACGTGATGAAAATGATTTTTTCACTTTTAATAATAGTATTACTTCAGAACAAAATTTAAATAAAAATTCAATGATAGATTCAATTGAAAATATTGATAATAATAATATAATTTTAGAAGAAAATAATCAAGAAAATAATATTTAATTTTGCATTTTATTTCTTATGAAAATAAATTATAAATAAATAAAAATTTGAAATTTTAATTAAAACAACTTTAAATATTTAAATTAAACATATTGTTATTTAAATTTAAATAAATATTTTTTATAATTACTTTTTTTTATTTTATATTTAAGAAAAGTCTATTAGTAAAATAATATGTTTAATACTTTAATTATATTTTGATTATGAATTATTTTTTTCTATGAGAAAAATATTTTAATTGTTTTTTATATTTTTTCATTATTTTTTTTAAATTGATAATTTGATAAAGAAAGATTTAAATTTTCAGGAAATTTTTCAATAAAAGTTTCAATATTATTTCCAAATGCTTGAATTAATTCTTCTGGAACTTGATTAGATAAAATTTTTGGATTTTTTTGATTTATATCTTTTAATTTATTTATTTCTTCTTCTATTGATTTTTTTATTATTAAAATAAATTTAAAAGTATTTTGTTTTATTTGAATTAATTCATTTTGAAAACTGAATTTTAAAGGTAAAATAATTTTAATATTTTCATTTTTTATTTTTTCTAAATTAATAGAAATATTGATTTCAATTTTTTGTTCTGGTAAAATTTCATTTTCTGGATTTATTACTTTTTTAAAGCTTAAAATATTATTTTCTGAATTTCCAATTATAAAAGAATTTTTTGGCCAATTTAAATTTCCTTTATTTAAAATAGAAATATTAAAATTAAATTTTTTTTCTTTTATTAAATCATTATAATATGAATTTAAAGTATAATTTCCGTCAGAAAAAAAACATTCATAATATTTTTCTTTTGAATTATTGAAATTAATAAATGTATTTTTTATATATTCTTTTAAATCTTTTTGCTTTTTTTCATAATTTTCATTTAACATTTTATTTATTTTTTTCTAATAAATATTCTTCTTTAATTTCGGGTTTTTTTTCAATTCTATTTCCTTTAAGAATATATGTTATTGATTATTATCATCAGGTTCTAAATTTTCTTTAAAATCCGATTCATTTTCTATTGATATTTCATCTCCGTAATCTAAAACAAATAATTTAAAAGTTTTTATTTCTTCATTTGATAAGTTAAATTCTTTACAACATTTATTTAAAAATTCTTTATAGTCTTTAATTAATTTTCCTTTAAATTTTTCATCATTAAATTGAACTATTATTTCAATTTGAACATTCATTTTTAAATTTTCTTTGTGTTAAATTAATAAATAAAGTTTAAAAAATCAATTAAAAAAATATAAAGCAATAGAAAATAATAAATCATAAAAAAATGGGGAATCAATGTAACAGGGATGCTTTAAATTATGATCAAATATTTTTTTTTAAATCTTTAAATCCTCTTTTTAACAATGAATCAGAAAATGAAATCACTCAAAAAGTAAAATTATCAATTTCCATATCAAATATAAATGATAATGAAGAAAGATACTGTTCATTAATCTTATATGAAGATTCCAAAAAATCAAAATCTTTATCTCCAATCAAAACAGAAAAAAAAATAAAAAATATCAATAATATAATATTATTTGATCAATTTTTTTTAATGGATTATTTCTTTGAAAAACAACAACCTTTATTAATTCAAATATATAAAAACAATATTTTATTGGAAAACTTAGAAACAAACTTAGGAAATATTATAGGAAGTAGAGGACAGAAATTAAAAAAGAATTTATTAGATAATTCAATAATTGAAATAAGTGGAATTAATTTACAAAATAATAATATGAAAAGTACATTTGAAATAAATGGAAATGGGAATTTTAATGGAATGGCAATATCATATTTAATTAAATATTTAGGTAATCAAAATAATCCAAAATCTGAGCCTATTTATAGAAGTGAAATAATACAAAATTTAAATAATATTACTTTTAAAAGTTTATCAATTCCAACAATAATTTTATCACCTGATGGAAAGTATGATAATAATTTAATTTCAATTGAATTTTTTGAAAATTTCTCTCAGAAAAAATTAGTTGAAAAAATAAGTCCATTATCAGAAATATATAATAAAGAAATAAATTTACCTTTTCCAAAAGGAAATTTTACCTTAAGAATAAAAAATGAAAAAGAATATTCTTTTTTAGATTATTTAAGAGGAGGAATTCAAATAAATTTAACAATAGGAATAGATTTTACATCATCAAATAAGAATTATAATGATCCTTCAAGTTTACATTTTATAGGAAATAATATAATGAATAGTTATGAAACAGCAATTAAATATTGTGGTGAAATTGTAGCTTATTATGATTATGATCAATTATTTCCTGTTTATGGTTATGGAGCAAAATTACCAAATGAAAATACAGCTAATCATTGTTTTCCATTAAATTTTAATAGGGATAATCCAGAAATAAATTCAATTGATAATATATTATTAACATATAGAAATAATTTACCTTTTATTACTTTATATGGACCTACATATTTTTCTCCTTTAATAAGGAATTTAAATATGAAAGTAAGTGAAGATATAAAAGAAGGTAATTATAATAATTATAATATATTAATGATATTAACGGATGGTGTTATTAATGATATGAATGAAACAATAAATGTTATTGTTGAAGCTTCATTTCTCCCTATAAGTATCATTATTATTGGAATTGGATATGCTGATTTTACTAATATGAATATTTTAGATGCTGATGATGAAATTTTAGTTGATGATAATGGAAGAAAAGCTGATAGAGATATTGTTCAATTTGTACCTTTTAATAAATATATGAATGATGGAAGAAAATTAGCTGAAGAAGTTCTTGAAGAAATTCCCAAACAAATTGTTGAGTTTTATCAACATAAAAAAATCCCTCCTGGTGATCCTATTGTTGAAATTAGTAATGGAAATTTTTAATTTAAATAACAATTTTTTATTTTTTGGTTTTTAGGTTTTTTTTTGGTTTTACACTTTATTTACAGGTTTTTTCTTTTAGAAATGAAATTTCATTTTTAAAAATATATTTTAATTAGTTTTAAATTCAGTTTTTTTTGAAAAAAAAATTATAATTTAAAAGTTTTTGATTAAAGTTTGGAAAATATTTTTTGAATTCTAATTAATCATTTATGATAATCATAAATATTAAATATATTCATTGGAAACAATATTGATTTATTTCAAAAATTACCATTGCTTAATTATTTTTTATTATTTTTACAAATTACTGTTGCTTAATTATTTTTTAGTTTGAAAATATTTCCAAACTTTATAACTCTATGAATTTAATGTTATTTTTAAAAAATAAAAAAATAAAAATAAAATTTTTAAAATAATGGAAATTCCTTTGAAATTTATATTATTAGGAGATACATGTGCTGGAAAAACCCAAATTTTAAACCATTATATTGAAAAGAAATAGATTAAGATTACTATTACTACCATTGGTGCTGATTATTATAAGACAACAATTAAATTAAATGAAAAAACATTAAAATTAAAAATTTGGGACACCGGAGGAGAAGAAAGATATTTTAATATAACTCAAAGTTATATGAAAAACCAAGATATTGTTATATTAATTTATGATATAACAAATAGATATTCTTTTGAATATATAATAGAAGATATAAGTACCATTCATTCAATTAATAATAAAGAAGATATTATATTAGGAATTGCTGGGAATAAAAATGATTTATATGAAGAAAGAAAAGTTAAATTTGAAGAAGGAAGAAAATTAGCTGAAGATAATAATTCTTTATTTTTTGAAATTTCTGCTAAAGATTATAGTAATATTGAAAATATTTTTATACAATTATCTATAAAATATTTAGAAAAAAAACAAATTATTAAAGAAGAAAAAAAAACGTATGAAAATGGAGATGAATATATTGGATATTTATGTGATAATAAAAGATATGGAAAAGGAATAATGAAATATAATAATGGAAATATTTATAATGGATATTGGAATAATGATTTAAAAGAAGGAGAAGGATTATTTTGTTTAAATAAAGATGATTATGAAATAATTAAAGAGATAAATATATTTAATTTAAATGAAATATTTAAATTAAATAATTTAAAAGATTTATTTTATAAAGGAAATTATAAGAATGATAAAAAAGAAGGAGAAGGAATATTATATATTAAAAAAAATAATGAATTTGGTAATAATATTATTTATGAAGGAAATTTTAAAAATGATAAAAAAGAAGGATTTGGAACAATATATTTTAAAAATAAAAATATATTTAAAAGTTATTGGAAAGAAAATAAAATAAATGAAGAAAAAGAATCTATTTTTTGTATAAACAATTTAAAAATTAAAAA
>JAJJLU010004271.1:0-15646 GCA_023807065.1 Isotricha intestinalis | reverse complement strand
TGTAAACTCATTGATTGATAAAAAGCTGTGCTTTGAACTTTTATTGGGAAACAAAAAAAAATATTTTGTTTCATATTAGAATGAACTAAAGATGTAAATTGATCATCATATATTAAAGGCCTTGACATTATTTAATTTATTTAAATATTGTTTAAAATTAAAAAGAATTAAAAATCTATGAAAAATATTTAATATGTTTTTAAAAATTTTTGAATGATTTATTCTATTACTGTATTTAAAATGTAAATTTAAACTTTTTATATTTAATCTTTTTTGTAAATTAAATTCATTTTTTAAAAGTAATTTTTGAATTTAATTAATTTTATTATTTCATCTTTATATTAATATTTAAATTTAGATTATATTATTTATTATTTTATCCCATATTTAGATACAATCTTTCCTTAAAAATTTAATTAATTAAAACATTGATTTTTTTCATTAATTCAAAGTTATGAATTATATTTTCTCAGAAATTTTAAAAAATAATTTTTATTTAGGTGAATAACAATGAAAAATGAATTTATCTTTATTGTTTAATATCTTGTTTAAATATATTTATAAATAACTTTTGGTTTCTTCTGAACAAATCAAATATAAATAATATATTAGAAAAAGAAATTATTATTAGTTTTATTTTATTAATCAAATAATGGATAGAATTTTTAATTATTTGTTATTATCATTATATATAATACTTATTATATAGCTAAATTTTTGATTTAAATTAAAAATATTTAACGAATATTTTTATTTTTATTATATATTATTTTAGAAGAATTAATGGTATATTTTCAATGTGAAATATGTTGTTCATCTTTGAAAAAAAAGCAAGTAGAAAATCATTATTTATATGAATGTAAAAAATCTAATATATTTACATGTTTATCATGTGGAAAACAATTTGATAGAGAAACAATAAAATCTCATACACAATGTATAAGTGAAGAAGAAAAATATCAAAAAGGAGATAAAATGGTTAAAAAAGTAAAAATAATTAATAAACCTAAAGAAATAGTAAAATGTGATATTAACACATTGAAATGGAGTGGATTTAAAAAAACTTCTAAAATAATATTAATGAATTTTGATAATTATAAATTAAAAATTGGAGATTTAATTAATAATTTAGCTATTGTTTATGCTAATAATCATAATACAATTCCTGAAAATTGTGATACTGAAAAAATGAAAAAATTTTTATATGATAAATTAGAAGATAATAAATATTTTGTTGTGGATTTAGGGAAAAATACTATTAGATATAAACCATAATAAATAAAATAATTTATTATAATTTAAAAAAGATTAAATAATCAAATAAGAAGATAAATGAATGACAATTTTTAAAATTAATTAGTTTTAATTTAATTATAAAAACATTTTAACTCAATATTTAGTCAAATTGACAGAAAAATATGCAAAGAACTTTTAATTATCCTTCTATTCCAAATCTCTTATTTAAATTATTATATATTTTTAACTAAATTACTAAAAATATTTTTCTTGTCTTCTGAAGATTTTATATAAGTTTTTGAATTTTTTTTGTTTTGATTAGATTCTTATAAAAAACAAAGAGATAATATTTTATTATTTAAATAATTCTTCCTTTGTTATTATATTCTTCATGATTCTACACCTTCTGTCATATATATCAATTAGCTAAATTATAATATTCCTTTTAGAATAAATATTTGTTTATATATGAAAATTTATCTTTCGTTAAATTTCGTTAATCATAAAATAACTATATTTGGAAAGGGAAGAGGATAACAAATTTTATTTATTTTTAAATAAGATAAAATATTAATATAATTTATGAAATTCTCTTTCATAATCAAAAAAATTGATAAATATAATTTGAATTAAACAAATTAAACTTTAATTTATAATAAATTAATGGAAAATTCTTTAAAAAAAAAAAACTTGTTTTATCTTATTGATTCAGAAAATGACATTGCTTTTTTTTCAGTGAAAATTCATAAATTTTTTCTCATTGAAACCATTTATTTTTTATTTTGTTTTATTACATTATCAATTCAAATTTATAGGGGAGAAATTATTAGAAATAAAAGGATAATGATTAGATTATTGATAATTTATACAAAATTAAATATTTTAATATTTACTATCTTAATTATAATAAGAATAGTTATCATATTCATAAATTATTATTCCTAAGGATATTTGATATTCTCTATTTTATAATCATTTAATTAATTTTATTCTAATAAAAGATTATTCTTTTCAAAAATAAAAAAATAACTAATATAATTTTTATATAAATCTTATTTCATAAATCTAATATTAATTAAAAAAAGGATACTTATTCTTATAATGTTCGCTTTTAATTATTATTTTATTTTTAATTAATTAAAGATTAAAAATTATAAAGTAATGATTAACATTTAAAAAATTTTTTTAAAAAATTAATAATCTGATTCAAATTTAAAAACTCCAAATTTTAATCTTATTATCTTCAGAAGAAGAAGCAATTGTTTCATTTTTTAATTCAATTAAACAAAGAATAGAATCATTATGAGCTTCTTTAATTTCTTGAATACATTCATAACTATCACAAGAAAAAATTTTAATGTTACTATCATCTCCTCCCAATAAAATAATTTGTTTTTTTGGTATAACACAAATGGTATAACAAGAAATTTTAACATCAATATTTTTTATAATTTTTTTATCACTTATAGATATAATTTTAACATATCCATCTTTACAACCAATAATAATATGATTATCATCAAATAATTTTAAAGCATTTTTTCCAGAACATTGTACTTCTGTTATTTCTTTAATTAATTGATAATTTTCATAATTCCAAAATTTTGTTCCATCTGAACCAGAAGAAATTAAAATTTTTTTGTTTTCTACTAATAAAATTGAATAAACCCAATTTGAATGAGATAATGTTTTAATTAATTCAAAATTTTTTTTATTATCTTTCCAAATTTTTATTGTTTTATCCCAAGAACATGATATTAAATTTCCATTTGGACAATAAATAATACTATTAATACATTCTTTATGGGCATTTTCAATTTTTAAATTTTTTTCATATTTATCTTTTTTAATCCAAGTTATTATAGATTTATCTAATGAACAAGTGGCAAAATTATTTTCATCTTTTATACAAACATTTTGAATACAACCATTATGTGCTTCTTTAATATGTTGAATTAAATTTAAATTTATATCATATATTTTTATAGATTTATCTCCTGATACAGAAAGTAAATTTCCAGATGGAAAACTTGCTATTGAACTTATATACTTTTCATGTGCTTGTATTGATTTTTTTTCTTTTAAATTTGAAAAAGATAATTTCACCATAAATGATTCAAAATTTTGAAAAGATTCTGTTTTTATTTTTTTGTTTAAATTCGAGAGGAAATTAAAAAAATAATTTTTTATATTATTTTTTATGTCATTTTTATATATTAATGAATTATCATTATTTTTTTGCATTTGATTATAAAAAAAAGTCATTACTTTTTTCAAATCTGTTATTTTATTATAATTATCATCAATTTCTTTCATTAATAAATTAATTTTATTATCTTCATCCCTTGTTAAACCTATTTGATTTAAAGAAATAATTTTATGAGAAGAATGATCTTTTGAACATTTTATACATATATTTTGTTTACAATCAACACAATAAAATTGAATTAATTCATTATCTTTACAAAAGAATTTAAAATCAATATTATCTTCTTCTTCAACTACATTATTTTCTTTATTTTTGAAAAATTCATGTTTAAAATATTCATCCCAGGAAATTCTTTTTTCATAATCAACAATAAGCATTTTTTTAATTAAATCATCTAATAAAAGATTTCCAGAAGATTCTAAATCTTTATTTTTTTTAATATTTTGAAGTAAAATGTAATCTTGTTCTCCTTTAAAAGGGAAATCTTTAAATAGCATAAAATAAATTGTAATTCCTAAGCTCCAAATATCACTTTTTTCTGAAAAAATACCTTTTTCAAGAACTTCAGGAGCCATTGTAACTTGAGTTCCACTTAGACTTTTTGTTTCATAAGTATCTATATTTATACTAGAACCATAATCTGATAATTTAATTGTAACTTTATTTAATTTATCTATATTTATTAATATATTTGATGGCTTAATGTCTCTATGAATTATTTTCTTTTTATTCATTTCTTTAAATACATTATTTAATTGAAGTAAAACTGATTTTATTTCTTCACTTGATATTTTTCTATTTGAATTTTTTATATAATGTTCTAAATTAAATAAACATAAATCAAAAATAATATAATAATAATCTTTTGTTTCTATTTCATCAATGATTGATATACTATTTTCACTTGCTAACATTTTTATTGTTTTTATTTCTTCATTATATTTTGCTTTTGAAGTTTGTAATTTTATAAGTTCTTTTAATGCATACAGTTGATTTGTATTTTTATCTTTCACTTTATAAACTTTTCCAAATCTGCCAACTCCAAGAATTCCTTCTTCTGAATATTTTTCCCAAATAATTTTATTTGACATTTATTATCCTTTATAATTTAAAAACAGTATAAATTTTACAAAAAATGAATTCATTATAAAAAAAGAATAATTTAAGATATTATAAATAATCGATAAATAAAATATTAATATAATTATATATTAAATTTTTTAAATGTTAATTTTTGATAGTAAACCAATACTTTACTCTTTGTTTGTTATTACAGGATCAGCTTTAGGAATTATAGCAAAAATTCTTCAATCAATAGAAAGTTATGGAAATGATTTTAAACATCCTTTTATATATAGTTTAACTCTTTTTCTTTCAGAAACAACAGGAATAATAACCTATTATTTATTTTTTAAAAAAGAAGACATAAGACAAATTAAATTAAAAAAAATAAAAACAAAAATTCCAATGAAAATGTATTATCTTATAATTCCTGCAGTATTTGATTTATTTTCCTCTTCTTTTGGAATGTTATCATTTGAAAATCTTCCTGCAAGTATTACAACAATGTTTGATGGTGGAAATACAATAGGAGTTTTTTTACTTTCTATTTTTTTTCTTAAGAATAAACATTCTAAATATAATTTCATGGGAGTTTTACTTTTAATTATTGGTCTTTTTTTTATTAGTTTAAGTGCTATTAATGATGATAAAAAAGAAAAAGAAAGTAATTTAAAAGAAACTCTCATTGGTATTTTATGTTGTATTTTATGTAATATTTTTACTTCTTTTCATGCTATTACTGAAGAATATTTATTTAAAACTAGAATTTGCCATCCTATTAAATTAATTGGATTTGAAGGATTGTTTGGTTCTTGTTTTTCTTTTATTTTTTTAATGCTTTTTAGTTATATTCAATTTGGAAATAATTTAAAATTTATTTGTATTCAAGATGAAAATGGGACTCTTTTTATTGAAAATATTTTTTTAGCAATTAAACAAATGATGTATAAAAAAATAATTATTTTTACAATTATATGCCAATTTTTCATTTTTATTTTGTATAATTATTCATATATTGTAATAACAAATGTTGCTGATGCAGCAACTAATGTTGTTTTATATAATTTAACTGCGTTATTTATTTGGATTTTTTTTCTTTTACCTATTGATAAAAAAAATCAAGAAAAAATTGGATTTTTTCAATGTCTTGGTTTCCTAATTTTAGTGTTAGGGGTTTTAATTTACAATGAAATTATTTTTGTTAATAAAAATAAAATTAAATCAAGTGAAATTAAAAATATTATAAAAGATGGAAAAGAAGGATCAGAATTAAATGATGATCCCCTTATTGATATATAGGCTTTATAAAAACTTATCATTATATTTTATTTCTATATTATTTAAAGCTTTATCATTTTATCAAAGATTCTTTTTCAATTTAATATTTATTTAAATTATCAAAGGTAAATGTAAATTATTTTTTTAAATTTATTTAATTCAAAAAAAAAAATTATTTAAAAAAAAAATTCTTTTTAAAAATATATTTTTATGAAATATGTATAAAAATTTAATAATTATTTGTAATGTTATTGAAAGTCTTTATCAATATTATTATTTCAATATCTTATTATATATTAATTACAATATAATTAATAGAGTTTTATTTTAGGATTATTTTTATTTTCAAATTAATAATTTAAATTATAATTTAAAAAAAATATTAAATAAAAAAAAACATTAATTAGAACCTCTATTTTTAGTTCCTTCAAGATTCCAAATAAAAATAGCTTTATCTTTTCCAGCTATAGTAATAACTTTATTATTAGGAGTAATTAAAATTTGATTTATGGGAGTAGAATGGGCGAAAAATCTTCTAACTTTGGCATTATCAGAATTAGCAGGAAAATTATATAAATTTAAACTTAAATCATCATCTCCAGAGCAAATAATATTAATACTTCTATGTTTACAACAAGCTCTAATAAAAGTTGGATTAGTTGAACCCATATATAATCCCATAACATTAGGACCAAATTTACATGTTATTTCTGGGAAAATTATATCTGAAGGTATTTTTTTAATGTTATTTTCTAAATTTGGGAGAGTATATATTTCGTATGTATTCATATTTGTTACTACTTGAATATATTTATTTGATAAATCATAATCAAAAGCTGTTACACAAGAATTTAATTGTAAATCAATTTTATTAATTATTTCATAATTATTATTAGGATCTAAAACAACAATTTCATGACTTAAAATTGCTGCGGTTAAATAATCACCATAATTAGTATATTTTAAAGCAGTGATTGCATAATTAGGAGTAGGAGCAACATTAAATAAATGCTCATTTAAATTTTTTGGATTTTTTCTAATAGAAATTAAACCATCACAAATACCAATTGCAACATGTTCTTTAATTTTATTATAAGAAACAGCCCAAGCTTTATGTTGAGCAGTATAATAATAAACTCTAAATTTTCCATCTTCACTATTAACTGAATGAACTTGTTCTTTTGCAATTACTCCTATATCTTCTACTTTATTTACTTTATAGTTATATACTAATATTTGATTATCTTCTCCAACTGTAATTAATCTCTTTTCATCTATTATATCTATACCATATATTCCTCCTGTTCTATGTGTTACTATTAAATCATCATAAATTAATTTTGAAATATTATTATCTTGAACTTTACTACTATCAAATAATTTTATTTTTCCCCCTCTTAAACCAAAAACTATTTCTCCTCTATTATTTACACTCATTGCTTTAACTGCACTTTCAAATTCTTGTGAAGAAGCAACTTCTAATTTTTCATTATTATTTATAAAAGCAATTACTACTTTTCTTCTTGAATCACTTATAATAAATTGAGCTGTTTTTTCTAATAAATATATTTGTTCAATGCTTCCTTTAAATTTATCAAATATTTGTGTTAATTTCATATTTTTTATCATTAATACTCCTCCTGAATATGCTCCTATTAACCATATATTATTTGATTCATTATTTTTTGATGTTGCATTTACATATTTACAACACGTATATGTCATTTCATATAATTCTTTATTATCTTTTAAATTTCCTAAAAAATTTATTTGTTTTTTATTCTTTACATTAATGAACAAAATTTTTTTATATCCAACAATACAAATTTCATCTTGATTTGATTTATTATAATTCGTATATCCATATTTAATTTGTAAATTAATATTTCTATCAGTAGCTTCTTCCCAAACAATACTTTGTTTTTGAATATCAAAAATATAAAAACTATTCCTAGAATCTTTTCCAAAAGAAGCAATGAATCTTCCTTTTCTATCAATAGAAATACCAGAAACTTCTTTACTTTCATTAGGTAAAGAATATTTAGCATAAATAGTTTTACAATCTTTAGGAGACCACAAAAAAATTTTAGGTTTATTTCCTCTTTGTCCAGTAGCAACAAAAGAAATACCCTCAGATTGATAAAAATCAATAGCAGTAATTTCACCATCATGACATAATTTTTCATTAATTTGAGCTCCATTTAAAATTCCTTTAGAATCACAACCAAAAATTTTTTGAGTATTATCACAAACATTATGTATTATAGCACAACTTGAAGAAGTAAATAAAATATAGTCATTATCAACAAAAAATAAATTAGATCTTACATCATCAATATGATATCCATGAATATGTTCAATTTGAAGTGTATAACTTGGAGGAGAATTATCTAAATTAAATGAATTATTATGTGGAATATTTAAATGATATATTGTATTTAACCATGGTTTACTATTTGTTTCTTCTTTACCAAATTCCATGTTTTCTTCTGAAAATTCAGGATTGTTTTGATTTATTATTTTATATGTCATATTTTTGTGTATTTCATCTGTTGTTATTATACTGTTTAATGCTCCTGGAGTCTCCATTTTAAATGCAAATGCTTCTTTGTAAAAATCATTTTCTAAATTTTCTCTATTTATTATTTCATCTGTTGATGCTCCACATCCCATTTTTTCTTTTTTTTTCTTTGTTTTTTATATTTTTTTTCTATTATATTTTTTGTGGGTTATATTTTTAAATAATTATTTTTTTGGAAGTTTTAATCATTTATTCTTTATTTATTTATATTTCTTTTTCTTTTTTTATAATTTATTTTATGGTTTAAATTTAACAAAAATTTTGTGGTATATCCTTATTTTTTTAGGATAAGATTTTTTGTTTTTTAAAAATGCATTTTTTATAATGAATTAACTAAAATAAAATTTAATAAAATGTATTATTTTAATTAAGTTATCTGAATTGATTTCATATTGATGATTTTTTCTTTTATCTTTAACTGACCCAAAAATAAAGTGAAAAGTTATTTTTTAATAAAAAAAATTTTAATAAATTGTTTTTTTAATTTTATATTAAAAATTTTGTTAAATCAAAAATCTCTATTTGATAAATGTTTCAAAATATAAATATTGAATGTCAAGAATGTAAAAAATTCCATTATTTGATATTAAGTTTGAAAATAATGATTGTTTAATTAAATATCAATGTCATAATAAAATATCTGTAATATCATTATAATATCTTTGGATTAAAATTTACTTAATTTACAATAAAATAAATAGTTTCAAGTGAATTTTTAAATTTTTAAAAAAAAAATATCCCCCTCTCTTTAAATTTATCTAATTTTAATACTTATAATATAATTAATATGAGTTATATATTCTGGAATTTTTCTTTTTTAACTTCTTTAAATTTATCTAATTCTAATAAAAATGGTATTAAATATTTGAGTGGAATGTTTTCTTGTTTAAAGAACAATTATAAAATTATAACAATTGATAATAAATAGATATGATTAAAAATTTTTAAATATATGATTTATGAACTTATTTTCTATTTAATATCTTTTTATATCTTAATTATCAGATAAATTTTTGATCTTTTTTTATATAAAAATATTAATAATTATTTTGGTTTTTAAATATTTTTTTAATAAATTCTTAATAATAATAATATAATTTATAAGTTTTGAAAAACTCTTATGATATATTTTAGTAAACCTATATTTTACAATTGAATTTAATACAATATTGTAACTATTAGCATTAATGATTTTATCGAAAAATATGATATTGATTCAAAATTAAAAATTATATAATTAAATCAATAAATACTTCAAGTCATCAAATAAAACTAATTTTCAAAATATCAAATTTACTTTTTTTTTGAGTTGATAATTTATTTTTTTATAATTCTATAAAAAATATATATAAATTTATATGTATTATTTTATTTTTGTGTTTTCTGAGTAAATTAGATTTTCTTTTTTCTAATAAATTTAATAGTAATAAAATATTTTGAATAATATTTCAAAAAGAATAATTGAATTTATGGTTTTTTTAATAATTTAACATTTAATTATAAAAGTCAATGACAAAAATTTTAACTTATTATTTTAAAAATGTTTATTTTTTTATTTTTGAATACTATTAAACTTAAATAATTAAATATTTAATTTTATTAACAATTAATTAAAAAAAATTTATTGGCTTCGATAAATATGATTTATTGGATATTATTTTTTAAATTTTTTCTTTTATAATTCTTATTTATTTTAAAATAGTATTTTTATTTAAAAAATTATATTTATGAATTAAAGAATAATAATCTCCAAATAAAATCTTTATTGAATCTAATGTTAACTTTTTAAATAATTACTTTCATCAATTATATATAAATTTCTAAATTTATTTGTTTTTTCTTTTGAGTTAAAAGTGAAAAATATTAAAAAGTTAAAAAAAAAAATTTTTTTATTTAGTTTTTTATTATTTCAATAAGATTTTCTTCTTTTATTCTTACTTTTTTATTTTTGAACTTTTAATATCAATTAATTTTTGTAACATTTTGTTCTAATTTTAATTTTTTATTTTCAATCAAATTATTAATTAATTTTTATTTCTTGGTCTTGAATTTTCGCACATTCTGTATTACTATAAATCTTTTTTTCTCTTTTTTATTTCTTTTATTTTTCATTTAAAGCTTTTTTATTTTGAAAAGAATTTGTTTCGGTCTGATTTTTTATATTTTTATAAAAATTAAATGAAAAATTTTTTGGAATCATTATAATTCCATTTGAAGAATTGTCTTAAATATAGTATTATTTATTTTATAAATTGAAAAAATTTGAACTTTTGATTCTAATTTAATTTTAACCAAATTATTTTCAAATATGTTATTACATTAATCTTTGGCTTTGATTGAATATTTTTAAATCTAATTTCTGTTCATTATGTTAAATGATGAATGAGAATTTATAAAAAAAGGATTTTATTCTTTATTCGCAATAATGATAATTTGAAAATGAAGAAGAAGAAGAAAATTCCAAAGTAATTCTAGGTTTTTATACACAAAATATTTGTAATTATTATGAAGATTCTTATTGATAAATGTAGTTTTAATTTTATCAAAATTCATTTATTGTAAGAAAATTTACATTCTATTAATAATAAAGGAGAATTTTGAAATATTATTATCTTTCATTTTTTATTTTTGTGTGATAAAATAAATAAATTTAAATAAAATAAACAATAATAATTAAAAATTTAAAAAATAAAGATTTAAACCCCAAAAAAAATAAAAAAAACAAAAATAAAAATAAAATAAAAAAACAAAAAAAAAATGTCTGAAAAATCTCGTAACGAAGCCATAGAAATTGAAAAAGGTCGTTTATACTGGATATCAGATTCAACAGCTCCAAAATGTAAGACTTCTAAAGCCTTTTATTTTTGTATAGACGATAACTTAGTATACGAGGCATTTTTTGATGATTTTGGTCCTTTAAATTTAGCTCAAACACATAAATATTGTATGGAAGTGGATAAAATAATGCAGAACCCAGATTTTAAGAAGCATAAAATATATCATTACACATCATTAGATTATAAAAAGAGAGCAAATGCAGCATATTTAATGGGAGCATATTTAATAATATGTAAGAAGAAAACAGCAGAAGAAGCATGGGATTATTTTTCAAATGTAAAACCACCATTCACCCCTTTTAGAGATGCTATATGTGGTGAATGTACTTATCCTTGTACTATATTAGATTGCTTAAGAGGGTTACAATATGCTATTCAATTAGGTTGGTATGATCCTAAAACTTTTAAAGCTAAAGAATATGAAGAATATGCTAATGTTGATAACGGAGATATGAATTGGATTATTCCCAATAAATTTCTTGCTTTTTCTTCTCCTTCTTCTTCTCAATATGATTCTGAAGGTTATCGTACTTATACACCTGAAGATTATGTTCCTATTTTTAAAAAATGGAATATTGGTTTAGTTGTTAGATTAAATAAACCTGTTTATGATAAAGAGAAATTTATTAAAAATGGTATTAAACATATTGATATGTATTTCTTAGATGGATCAACACCAAGTATAGAAATAATGGATAATTTTATTAATATTTGTGAAAAAGAAAAAAAAGCTGTTGCTGTTCATTGTAAAGCAGGTTTAGGAAGAACAGGAACATTAATTGCTATGTATGCTATGAAACATTTTAAATTCCCTGCTGCTGCTTTCATTGGTTATATAAGAATTTGTAGACCTGGTTCTATTCTAGGTCCTCAACAAGAATTTTTATTAGAAATGCAAGATAAATATTTCAAGAAAGGGGATGATTATAGAAAAAAAAATGGTTTAACTGATGAATTGTGTTTAAAAATCGAAAATTTAAAAATTGATAAACATTCTAAAGGATATTCTAAAAAAGATGAAGATATTAGAAAACATGGTGATATTGGACAAGGGGAAGGATTGGTTGAAAGTAAAAAAAAAAAAAAGGAGAAATAAATTTTTTTTTTTTGAATTATATTTTAAAAAATTTATTAAATTAAGTTAATTAATATATAAACTATTATTTATTTAGCAATCAATTTTTAAAAGATTAAAAGTAATTATATAATGTGAAAAAAAATTGAATTTTAAACACAATAATATATAAATATTATAAAATAAAAGAAATAGAATAAAAATTTAAATAATTGATATTTATTGTTAAAAATTAATAATATAAAGACTAAAAAATAAAAATGAGTTCAGAAATAAAAGATTTAAAACAAGAAGAATCAAAATCCCAAAGAGAAAGATATATACCATTAGATTTAGATAAAATATTAGACAATATGAAAGAGAATTTTTCAAAAAAATTAGAGATGTCTCAACTAGACTTAGAACAATTTAATAAAATTGAAAGAGAATACCATGTTTTAAATGAAGACGTAGATAAATTAGGAATAACAATTCAAAAAATTTTAGATAAACAATATGAAGAATATGTAAAAACTTTTATAAAATTTATGGATACAGTAAGAGATGAATTAAGGAAAAAACAAGAAGAAATGGAAGAAGAGTTTAAAAAACATATGAAAGAAAATGATATTAGAATAATAAAAAGTGAAAGAGATTTTTTTAGACTTGAAGCAATAAGATTAAATGGATTATGTAAAGAAATGAGTAAAAAAATTGAAGAAATGGCTTTTAAAATGAAATTAATGAATAATGATTTAAGTACAATGAGTGTTAGATGGAAAGAAAGTGAAAATATAAATAAACAATTAATTGTTGAATTAGAAAGTAATATTCAAAGTGCAAAAGATATTGAGAAAGAAAATGAAGATTTAAAAGAAAAATTAAATAAAAATTTAAACGAAATTCATAATGAAAATTATGATAATAAAAATGATGATATTTATAATGTTCTTAAAAGTGATAAAGCTTTAATTATTATAGAAAGATTAAAAAATGATTTAAGAAAAGAAAGACAAAGAAATCATCAAACTTTATCTGAATTTAATAAAGTTTTATTAAATAAAAATAAATTAGAAAGTCTTTTTAATGAATGTGTTGAAGAAGTTAGAAAAGAAGCATTTAATAGAAAATTAAAAGAAACTATGAATGAAACAATATTTAAAAGATTAAATAAAACAAATAATAATATAACAATACCTTATTTATCAAATATAAAAAATGAAAAATTCTTACCTAAAGATAAAGTTAAAATATTAGAATTATTTTTATTGAAAGATGAATTAGGAAATATTCTTCAAAATATTGTTTTTAATAAATCACAAGAAGATGTTGAAAAATTTGGTGAATTTAATATATTAGATGAAAATAGAATTCAAACTCCTATTGGTAAAGTTACTTTAAAACCTATTTCAAGTGAAAAAAAAAGAAATGTTTTTATTAGATCTTCATATAATTTTTCTAATTCTTTTGGTAAGAAAACTTCGTTAAATTTTGGTAATATAAAAGTTAATCTTAATCCTTTTCAATCAAAAAATATTTCTGGATTATAATAATTATTTAAATAGTTACATAATTATTTAATATTGTATTTTATAATTTTTTTTTGATTTTATTGTTTTTAAAATCAAATAATAAATCATTATATTTTGATATATTCATTTTTTTATATTATTAAAGAAAAAAAATTACTAAATTGTATTTTTTTCTTATTTTTTTTCTTATATTATTGTTTAAAAAATATATAAAAAATTATATTAAAAAATGGAAAGAATAAAATTTATGAATAAAATATTATATTTAAAATATGGAAAAAGGACTACTCAGCATTATCAAAGAAATATAATTAATCATATAATATTAAAAAAATATTGTCATATTGTTGCTTGTATAAAAGATAGTATGATAAATGATTTTGTTGATGAATTTTTATTCAAATATTATAATAAGAAAGAAAATAAATATAAATTGAAAAAATACTTTAATTATTATAAAAATTACTTAAAATTTTTTTGTAGACCAACTTTTAGGGAATTTCCTATAAACAAAATAATACAATCTTATGGAGAAAAAAAAGCTGAAATTTATTATCAAAAAAATTATGGAAACAATGATAAAAGTGAAAAAGAAAATAAGAAAAAATTTACAAAAGAATTAAAAACAATTTTTTCTGATACAGTAAATGAGAAAATAAATGATATAACAGATAATTCAAATATTTCATCTATCTCAAATCAATTAAATCTAAGTAGTTTTAGATTATTAAGTAGAAATTATAATTTTGAAGATTTTGATAATAAATCTATTTTAAATTTATTAGATGAGATAAATGGAATTTCAAAATCATTATCAAATAAAATAAATATAACTCAAGAAAGTAAAGTTGAAAAATATAATGATAAAAATTTTCAAAATTTAACTAGATATAAATCACCAAAACGTAATTTTGAAAAAATTCAAATTTATTCCCAGAACATTACTCCAAAAAAAAATAAATTAATTGATAATATTCCTAAAGAATTAGAATTGAAAAATCAAGAAGATAATAATAAAAATAAGAATATAAATAATATTAGTATAAATGATAATGATAATATTCATAATAATAATAATACTATTAATATGAATAATATTAATAATAACTATAGAAAAAACTTATCTAAACTTAATAGTTTAAATAAATGCAATTACCAAAGTATAAAAATAAAAATAAAAGCAAAACCAAACCACAAAAAAAATATATTATCTACTCAATTACCAAATAAAATAAATTTAACAGAAGAAAATAATAGCATAAAAAAAAATTCAATAAAACTTTTAATTGATTCATCAAATTCAAATTATTGTCAAAATAAAAATATAGTATCAAGAACAGAAAATAAACCTATAGGAATTATTAGTTTAAAATCTAAATATCAAATAAATACAAAAATTCCAAATTTTAATTCTTCAAAGATAAAAAATACATCAATATTCAATTTTGAACAACAACAATTTTTATTAAATAAAGGAAAATCTCATAAATATAAAGGAAGTTTTAATGTAAGTTCAAGAAATAATCAAAATATTTATTCATATACTCAAAATTTTTCACCTCAAATAACAAATAGACCAAATTCAAAATTTCTTATAAATAATAAAAAAATTTATGGGAATAAATTATATAAATTAACCAAAATTGCATAAATAAAAAGAAATTAAATATGTAATTTTATTGTATATAAATAATTATTAACTATTAACTATTAACTATTAACTTAATTTGAAAAATTTATTTCAAATATTTATATTTTATTATATTTATATTAATGTTTAATTTGAAATTATATTTATATGATTATTTATTTTTTCTTTTTTTTTATAATTATGTGTTCGTATTTTTTGTTCAAATT
>JAJJLU010004270.1:0-15672 GCA_023807065.1 Isotricha intestinalis | reverse complement strand
TAGATAATTATTTACCTAATTATAAAAGAACTGTAAAACAAGAAAAAAAAAAAAAGATAATAAAGCTAAAAGAGAAGCTAAGAAAGCTGCAAAGAAAAAAAGAAAAGAAGAACAAAAGAAAATTCAACAAGATAAATAAATTTTTTACATTAAAGATAATAAGTAAAATAAAGTAAAAAAATCTAAAAAATGATTTTATTTAATTTTTTTAAAAAATTTTAAACAAATAATAAAATAATATAAAAAGATAATTACATAAAAGAAATTTTAATGAATACCAGAGATACCAATGTTAGATTTAACAAAATGATTACTAGAACCTCCAATACTTGAAGCGAGTAATTTTTTAGTAGTACTTTCTCTATAAGTATCTTTTAATTTTTCATGTTCACTTGCTCTTGCAGAACTAGCAATACTTTTAGAATCAGCAATCATATTTTCATTAATTTCATTAATATTATCCATTTCATAAACTTCATCTTCTTCTTCTTCATTTTCAAATGAATTTGAATTCACTGAAAATGCATCTTCTTGTTGTTTTATTATTTCTGCATTTTCTTTATAAAATGTTATAAAGTGTTTTAAATATAAATATGACATTTTGAAATATAAATGAGAAGTTAATGGATTAAATGTTGTTAATGGATTTTTATCTTTACTTTTTAATATTTTATTTTTTTTAATATAATTTGATATTCTTTCTTTTATATATTCTCCTACTTTTCTCTCTGTTTTTACTATTAATGCATTTTCTGGATTAGTTTTATCTACATTATCTCCCATTTGCTTTACTATTATTTTGTATAAAACATCATGGAAATATACATAATTTTCAGGATCACTTCTTAATTTTAATTCCAAAACATATTTTTTAATATATTCTAATTTATTTATATCTGGGAAATTAAGTTTTTTCCAAGTAAAATCAGAGAAAAAATTAGTAATTAATATTTTCTTAATTCTAAATCCTTTATCTTTATCATTAGAATTCTTATTCCAAGCGCTTTTGAATTCTTCACAAAAAGCTTCAAATTTCTCAATGGGATTATAAGATTTAGTAGTGAAATCATCATATTGTTGTAAAGTGACCATAAGGAATAAATTAAGCATAATAACAGCAGAAATAAAATTCATAATTAACATATAAACATAAGCAATAGGTTCAGGAAATTTTTCTTCATCAATAAAGGCTAATTCTTCCATAATTCCAGGCCAATCTTCTCCTGTAGCAGCTCTGAAAACAAGGAGAAAACTATTATAAAAATTATTTAAATTACTATATTGATTCATATATACAATTTTATCCATATATTTTTTATACGTTAATCCATCATATAAATAACATCCTAAAATAGAAAATATACAAAACATTAGAAACATTAATATAAATACATTTGCTAACGCTGAAATTGACCAACTTAATGTTTGTAATAATTTTTCTAAACCTTTAAGTGCTTTTATTAATCTTAATACTCTAGTTACTCTTAAAACTCTTAATACTCTTATAATTTGAAATGATTTTAAAAATGCTGCATCAATACCATCAATATTAGCTATTATAATATCTAATAAAGATGCTATGACAACAAAGAAATCAAATTTATTCCATCCATAATAAAAATATCCAGAGATTCCATATGCTGTTAATTTTAGTATACATTCCAAAACGAAAATTCCAGTAAAAATCCAATTTGCAAATTTTAAAATATATTCATATCCACTATCACAATCATCATAATTCATTGCCATAGAGATCATATTTAAAAATATAATTGCCATAATGAAATTATCAAAATAAGAACTATCAACAAAATTTCTTAATTTATATCTAAAAGAACCTTCTCGTGGTTTAATATAAGTAATATAATCAGGTTGAGCATCTTCAATTTGAGTTAAAAAATCATAATATTTAGCTGCTTTTTTATCTCCATCAGCAACTTTTTGTTCTCTTGTCCAAGAATCATTAAAATATTTAAACATAATTCCAGTAAATAAATTAAGGAAAAAATAAGATACAACAAGTAAATAAACTATAAAAAATATTCCATAAAAATCATTAAATACTCTATATGAATTCATTATTTCTGGCCATCCTTCAGTATTACTTAATACATATGCAGTAACCATTGATATTAATATATTTGAAAATTTAAATGATGGTCCTGTATCCATTATTCCATTATATCTCTCTGCACAAAAATTAACAAAATTTGGCATTGTTCTACCAATACCATTTTCAAGAAATTCTTTTGAAAAAGCATTATCTGCTATTTTAAATGTTGTTCCATCATTATCATATACATAACAATTATGATAATTACTATAAAATAAACTTATTCCTACAATACTAAACATAAAAAATACTACTAAGACTATAAATAATGCATTACATATTGGTAATATTGAATCAAATAATGATGATATAATTAATTTTAATTGACCATTATGTGAAATGAATCTCAAAGGACGAAGTATTCTTAATAATCTTAAAACTTTTAAAAATTGAAGAGAAGATCTTCCTTGTGAATCAGTTAAATATTTTGTATAAAGACTATAAAAATCTAAAAGAGAAAAAGCAACAATAAATAAATCAATTTTATTCCAATTATCTCTTAAATAAGAACCTTCATCCATAACAAAGCCTAAAGCAATAACTTTAACAAAACATTCAATTAAGAAAACAATATTAAAGAACAAATCACAAACATCAAAAGCCAAAACCCAAAAATATCCATTAACAAAAGTATCAAGAATTAATCTAGCAGTAGATAATAAAATCATAACTAAAATAAAATTATCAAACCATTTATAACCACAAAGTTGCATACAATAAATTCTAAATTTATTAGTTTGTGGAATAAAATATAATGCATTTTCACATTCATTTCTTCTAAATAATTTATTTACTTTTTGCCATTCTCTAATATTTTTATCAACTCCAGTGTAAACTTTTTCATCTTCATCTTTAGTAATATCATTTTCTTCATCTTGAATAGAAAACATTTGAGAAGCAGATTCACTATTTTCTGAACTTTTAAAATTTCCACTTTGAGAAACTGATGTTTTAATTTGACTTTGAGAATTAGATAAAGATGATGGATTAATATTATTATTTATTCCTCCTCTTGTCTTAATCCCTTTTAATCTATTTTTATGTTCTTTTTCTTTCATTTTTATCTTATTTAAATAATCTGGTAAAGTATACATTTTTTCCACTTTTTCATCCTCGTCTTCATCTTCATTATCATTTGATGAATCATCAGAAAATGATTGAAGTAAAATTGAAGTGAATAAATTAAATATAATATAATTTCCTAAAAATATCCAAACCATTAAATAAAAAAAAGAAAAAGGTGACATTCTAAATAAATCATATAATAAAGCATTCCAATTTTCAACAGTTAATATTTGGAAAGTAGTATAAAAAGCAATTAAGAAACTTTGATATCTTTTATTTCCATTAAGTAGAGACATTCCTAAAAGTTCAAAAATAAGAATAAACATTAAGAGAATGCAAATAATATAAGCTACATTAGCTAAAGCTCTTTTAATGGAAATAATAATTAATCTCATAGATTTCATTCTTCTTAAAACTTTAGTTAATCTTAAAACTCTGAAAATTCTAAAAACTCTTAAAAAACTTAAACTAGCAATAGCACTTTTTTTAGCACCAATTTCATTATCAGTAGAAGAAGTAGGAGTAGCCATATCAAGAATAGCAAAGACAATAATAACAACATCTAAATATGTGAAAGCATCTGAGAAATAAACAATAGGACCTAAACCAATAAATTTAAGTATAAATTCAGCAATGAAAACACCATTGAAAACATAATTAGATATATTTAATTTTTGAAATTGTTCTGGAGTAAATAAATTTCCATCTAAAGCCATAAAAACTGCATTTACCACGACTACAAATAATATAAAATAATCAAACCAATTATTTGTTGCTACTAAATAAAATGCATATCTTATTTTTTGTCCTCTTTGAATACCAGGATTTGGATTCCATATAATTATATTGAAATTTTCTAATGTGTTTATCATCTTATTCCATTCTTCTCTTTTTTCTTCTGGATCTTCTTGAAATAAAACATCACTTCCACTCCATTGAACGTATCTATGTGAATTTGTTTTTAAATCATATATTGATATTGATTTTACTTCTCCTTTAACTTCTATTTTAGAATCTTTATTTTTATTATTTTGTTCTCTTTCTTTTTCTTTTTCTTCTCTTCTTTTATCATCAGTTAATTTATAATATAAACTTTCATCTTCATAAAAATAATATGATAAAGTTTTATAATTAAACTCATCGATTTTTTTATATATTTTATCATAAAACCCTTTTTTATATTTAATTTCATCTTGAACTTTATGATAATTACTAAAAGCACTTCCTAAAATTAAATTACTTTTACTTCTGGAAGAATGACTTAATGATTTTTTCGAAAAAGCATTAGAAGAAGCAGAAATATGAGAAGCAGTTCCTTTAGAAGATAAAGTTCCTAAAGAAATTTCTTTTCCAACTGCAAATCGACCATAATCTCTCATTCTTGGAGGCATAATTTCTAATATTTGAATCGGTAAATTTTTCAGTGAATGAGTTAAATATGCACATTCATGGTCTAAATAATCAAAATGTTTTAATTTTTCATATTTATATTTTTTTAAATTTAATTTCTTATCATTAAAAAAGAAATATGCTTCTGTTGATTCTGGTAATTGTTTTTTATGAATATATTTTATTTGACTACCTAAAACTTCTCCTCTCCAATGATCTACTTTAAATTGGTCTTTTACTTTTAAATCTTTATCTATTATATTATTCATATAATTCATATAATATTTTTTCCCACGTAAATTTTGAGGAATTAAATCTTGTTGAATTGTCAATGGATCTGAATATTTTTTATTTTGATCTTCTACTATATAATCATTTGAATTTAATATTGGAAATTTATTCAAATTTTTTCCTATTGAAGGTGTTTTATATATATAAGAGGGAATTTTTTTATCTTTTATATTTTCCTTTTTTAATTTTGAACTTAGATTATTTGAAGTATTTGAATTTAATGATAACATACTAGTTTCATTTAATATTTTTGAATTCTTACTACTTATATTATTTGAAAAATCGCTATCATTTAAACTTGAAATAGATTTATTTTTTGCTTTTTCATTATGCTCTTCTTCATGTTCAATATTAATAAATATATGACTTCTATCTAATCCTTTATCATCTCTTCCTCTAGGAGGTTTCATATCAATAATAATATTCTTATTTAAATTATAATTTAAATTCCTATAAAATTTTTGGATTTCTTTAGTAGTTAAATTAACATTATCATTTTTTGATCCTCTATCCATAATAGATTTCCTTGCAATAGATACATATTTATTAGATTCTAATTTTTTATTTATTTCTTCCATATTAACATTATCAGAATATAATTTAAAAGTTTGAGGAATTTCTTTAGGAAGTAAATTTACTTCACTCATGGAAATATCAGAAAGTGAAATTTGTTCTTTGTTATAAAGTGATATATCTAATTTATTTCTACTATCTAAATCATTTAATTGATTTTCATCTTCTTCCAATTCATTTTTCCTTTGATCATATTGTAAAAAATTTAAATATGATCTTCTTCTTCCTAAAGTAGAAATTGGAACTCCATTAAGAGCTTCTTTTTGTAAAAAATCATTTAAATTAAAATTTTCTCTTATTTTTTTTAATCTTTCTTTTATTATATTATCATTTTTTAATTTTAAAATTTCTGGTAAAAGAGCGTTTGGTCTTTCGAAAGTTACTTCATTATATATTTTATCATCTTCATTAAGAGAAAGTTTCTTTTCTGCAATAATTGAATTTTCATTTGAAGAAGAAGAAAAATTATTATTTTTCTTCTTTGAAATTACTGTTATTCTATCATCATCTGAAAGACTACCATCAATTAAAACTGAATCATTATTTTTATCATCAAAAGAATTATCTAAATTTGATAAAGATAAATCAGTCATAAATGATAATTCATTATTAATATGAACTTTATATTTTTTATTTTTATATATTTCTTTTAACATATCTCTTGAAACTAAATTACTTGTTCTTTGCTTTGTTCTTTTTTTAGCTATTGGCAAACCAGAACTTTTTCCTAATATTGATCTTCTTTTTTGAAATTCTTCTTCTTTTAATTTATTCTTTTCTAATTCTAATTTTTGTCTTATTTCAGCTTCAAATGATAAATCCGGTTTAAAAACTAATTGATTTTGAATTAATTTTTCCATTTCTTTTTTTTCTAATTTTTGCTTTAAATTATTTTCTTGATATTGATTCGTTGAATTTTGATTAATTAATTTTTGAAAATTTGAAATTTCATCTTTTAAAAATTTCTGAGTATTATTAATAGAAAGAGGAATAGCATCAGCATAAATTTTTTCAGAAGGTTTTGGAAGTTCTTCTCCAGAAATTTTTCTTTTAATATTTTTATCATCAAAACTAGCATAATTCATAGCATTAATTTTAACACTTACACGATGACCTCCTCTTTTTTTTTCTTTTTCCTTTTCTTTTTCTTTTTTTTCTCTTAAAGAAGAATTTTTCTTTTCTTCTTTTTTTTTTTCATCAATTAATCTATCTATTTCTTTTTGTTGTCTCTTAATATCTTTACATAAATGAGTTTCTTCATCATCAATCATTTCTTCAATAGTATATAATTCTTCTGGATTATTATTTGACATAATATACATATCACGAACTGTTTGATAAACTATTGGAATATCTCTTTTATTTTTTATTATGTGAAATGCCTCATCATCAACCTTAAAGTATAATTCTCTTAAACTTTCTCCACTTTTTTTTAAATTTTTATTCTTTAATGCTCTTTCCTTTTTTTTCTTCTCTTGTTTTTCCTTCTCTCTTAAATCATATCTACTTTTAATTAAGGCGAAAAAACTTTTTTTCCCAGTTAATTCTTTTCTAGTAACTTCAATTTTTTCGAATTCAGAATTAGTCACAGCAAGAAATAAATTAATGAGATAGAATCCACCAATTATAACAAAAAAATGAAAATAAAGGAAAATAATAACAGGATTAACTTGAATTTTATCTTTAAAAGTTCTAGAAACATAAACAAAAACATCACTCCATCCTTCAAGAGTTACCATAACAAAGACAGTAATAAAACCATATAAAACATTATCAAAATTAATAACTCCATTATCAGGATTTCTATAAGCTTTAACACAAATAAATTTATTACCATAAGTATTAAATAAATTACAATCAGAATCATAAGTACACATAGTTTTAAAATCAGTTAAAGAAATTAAATAACCATAATTTAAACTCATGCATCTTCTTAAAAATAAACCTTGCCACATTTGTACTCCAGCAATAGCAAATATGATAAAAAAGAAAAATAATACTATTGTAGTTTCAGCTAAATGAGAAATTGAAGCTAAAAGAGCAATAACTAATTTTCTTAAACCTTTAACAGATTTTACTGTTTTTAAAGGTCGAAGTATACGAAAAGCTCTTAAACCAGCTAAACCAGAAATTTTTTTTCCATTCATTGTTCTTTCTAAAATCCATGAAATCCATCCTACAAAAACTACAAAAAAATCTAAACAATTCCAATAATCTTTTAAATAAGCATTTTCAGTCATAATAAAACCATATGTAATTATTTTTAATAAACATTCTAATGTATACCAATATAAAAAATATTGATCTGATGTATTTGCTATACTATAATCATCTCTTGGATCTGAAATAAGAATAAATATTGTATTTAATATTATTATTAATAAGGAAAAATTATCAAATAATTGATTATCTACAATAAATAAACACCAAAATCTTGCATAAACTAAATTTTTATTAAATTTTTTTCTACATTTTAAGCAACAACAATGATCATAATATCTTCTTGCTTGTTCTTCTTTTCTTAAAGGTTTAAAATCAATAACTTCTTTTGCTCCTATATCACTTTCACTTTCTAATGAAAAATGAGGTATTCCTCTTTCATTTTTTTTATCATTAAAATAATTATTTAATAATCTACCTTTATATAATAGTTTCTCTGTATTATTCATTATCATTTCTACTTTTTCATTTTCAATATTTTTCATTTTATCATATTTTTCCCTTAATTCTTGTATTTCATTTTGTAAATCATGTACATCTAAACCTTTTAAATGATTAACATCTTTTAATTTTTTTTTTTCTTTAATTTTTTTTTTAATTTCCATTCTTTCAACATCTTTTTTAATTTCTTCTTCTTCTCTATCATGAATATTATCATAATCAAAATTAAAAACATCATTTTTAAAAAATTGTTCTTTGTAAAATTTATCATATTCCATTAATTGACTTTTATCAGCTTCAATTTTTTCTTCATCAATATCATCATCACTTTCAATTAAATATTGATTATCTAATTCAACATCATATTCAAAACCAGATAAATTTTCTTCTTCTTCTTCTTTTTTTTCTTCTATATTATTTATATTATAATTTTCATCTCTTATTGTTCTTTTTCTTACTTGTCTTATTGTTACTTGTCTTTGAGATAATTTAGTTTTATATTTTCTTTTTTGAGTATCTGATAAATTTGATTTATTATCTAAATCTTCTTTTTTTTCTAAATCAAATTCTTTATTTAATCTTTTAGGAATATTTATCATTTTTACTGTTTTTTTTTTCTCAAATTTTCTTTTCTTTAAATAATCATCATTTAAATCAAATAAATTTTCATTTTCACTTAATTTATTATTTATATCTAATATTTTTCTTGTTGATCTTCTTGTATTTCTTTTATTATAATTATATGATTTTTTTATATTAAAACCTAATTTACTTAAACTTTCTTTTAATTTTTCTTCATTTTCTAAATCTGAAGAAATTAAAGATTCTGTTTTTGAAACATTTAATCCTTCTTTTATTTTATTTTCTTTCTTTTTTTGTTCATCAATTTGTTCATTTATTGTTTTTAAATTTTGTTCTCTATATTTTGTTTGTTCTTCTAACAATTTTAAATATTCTAATTGCTTTTTTTTTCTTTGTTCTAATTTCTTTTTTTTATTTGTTATATTTTCTAATATTAAATTCTCATTTTTTGATTTTTCATTTTTATTTTCTTCTTCATTTTCAAAATTAAATTTTGTTAATCTTTTTTTTGATTCTTTTTTTTCTTCTGAATCTAATCTTACTCTTTTTGATAATTTTCTATTTTTTATATTTTCTTTTTTTTCTTCTTCATTTTTTTTTTTTAATTCATTTTCTTTTTTTATTTTTTCTTCTTCTTCTTTTTTTTTTTCTTCTAATTCTTTTTTTTTCTTTTCTTCTTCTTCTTCTTTTTTTTTTCTTTCTTCATTTTCTTTTTTTATTTTTTCTTCTAATTCTTTTTTTCTTTTTTTTTCTTCTTCTTCTCTTTTTTTTCTTTCTTCTTCTCTTCTTTTTCTTTCTTCTTCTCTTTTTTTTCTTTCTTCTTCTCTTTTCCTTTTTTCTTCTTCTTTTCTTTTTTTTTCTTCTTCTTCTTTTTTTCTTTTTTCTTCTTCTTTTTTTCTTTTTTCTTCTTCTTCTTTTTTTCTTCTCCAAATATTTTTTAAATCTTTAAAAATTTTCTCTTTTTTACTTTTCTTCAATTTTTTATTTATATTTTCCATTCTTTCAAAACCTTTTTTAATTTTCTCTTTAAAATTTACTTTTTTTTTTAATTTTTTCATAAAATTTTTCTTTATTATTTTCTTATATTTTATCTCAAAATTTTTTAAACCTTTTTCAATTTTTATTTTATTTTCTTCTATTTTTTTTTCTTTATTTTCATTTATCTTTTTTTTAAATTTTTCTGCATCTTTTTTCATTTTTTCAATATTTAATAAATCTTTATTTTCTTTTTTCCCTTTATTTGCTTTTTTAATTTGTATCAATCTATTCATTTTTGTTTCTATATCTTCTTCAGAAATATTTGAATCAGAATCTTCAACTTGATATTTTTTATATTTATCTGTTGATTTAGATTTATTTTTTTTAGAATTTAAATTAAAAGTTTCTTCATCATTTTTCATTTATTATTTAAAAAATTATAATAAAAAAATTAAATTTTACTTTAAACATCCCTTAAAAAAAAATTACAAAAAAAAAAAAAATTATATTCAAAAAAAAAAATGGAAATTTTCTCTCATCCTGATATTCAAGAAATAGTAAGTAAAGAGGAAAATTCAAAATGTATTGATTGCGGAACAGGAAAACCAAAATGGGCATCAATAAATAATGGAATATTTCTTTGTTTAAAATGTGCAGGAATACATAGAAATTTAAATAATAATTTTAGTATTATAAGATCTCTTCAAATTGATTCTTGGGATGAAAAACAAATGTTATTTTTGAAAAAAGGAGGAAATGAAAAATTTAAAAATTTACTTAATGAATATAATATTCCTTTAAATTCTTCTATTGATGAAAAATATAAATGTAAAGCTGCTCATTATTATAGAAAAAATTTAAGATTTGAAGTTGAAAAAGAATTAAATCCTAATTTTATTTCTCAAGAAGAAAATATTAAACCTGAGTTAAATGAAGGAAAAGAAATTTTAGATTTATCAAATTTAAATAATAATATAAATGATGATTTATTAAATGAAAAAAAAGAAAAAAAAATTCAAGAAGAAAGTTTTTTCGGTTTTTTTGGAAATTTCTTAAAGAATACAGGAAATAAAATTGTTGAAAAAACAAAAGATGTTTCTAAAAAAATTGAAGAAATGAAAATTGGAGATAAAATTAAAGCAACTGGTGTTGGAGCTGTAGATTTCATTAGTAATACTAAAAATTTAGTTGTTAATAAAACTCAAGAAGTTTATAATAAAAGTATTATTAAAGATATTACTATGAAAGCCGGAGAAAAAATTAATGATATTGTTGATAAAACTAAAAATTTGTTAAATCCAAATGAAAATAATAATGAAGATAATAAAGTTAAAAATGAAGAAGAAGTTAAAAAAGAAGACATTAAAAAAGAAGAAGAAGGTAAAAATGAAGAAATTAAAAAAGAAGAAGAAGTTAAAAATGAAGAAATTAAAAAAGAGGAAGAAGTTAAAAATGAAGAAATTAAAAAAGAGGAAGAAGTTAAAAATGAAGATATTAAAAAAGAAGAAGAAAAAAAAGAATAAAAATTTAATTTAAAAAGAAAAATAAATAATAAAAACACTTTTAAATAATTAAATAAAAAAAAATGAAGAGATAAATAAAATAAAATAAATTATTATATTTAATTAATTTAGATAATACAACTTCCATGTCAGGTATAAAGTATTTTATATTAATTTTAATAATACAAACTATAAAAACCAAAAAAATAAATTATTTATCATTACCATTTCTCCAATATTCATCTCCAGAAGATTTTTCAGAATCAATTCAAACAGATTATTTTATAAATATGAATATAGGAAATCCTCCTCAAAAATTACCATTATATTTATCTCAATCATTATTTATGACATATATATCAAGTAAAGAGAGTCAAGCTCAAAAAGCAGGAACAAAATATTTTGATTGGGAAAAAAGTACTTCATATCATCATAATGAAAGTAAACAATTTACATATAAAAATAATGAATTTAAAAAAGCTTATAATGGATATGATGAATTAAAAAATGTTATGAATAATTTTTCTTTTTTATTAATTACTTTATATGAAGATATGATTATGGATTTTTATCCTGGAAAATTAGGATTAAAAGGTTTAGGAAATGAAGAAGAAAATACCCAATTTTTAAAACATAATTTTATGCATCAATTAATTAATAATAATATTATTTCTAAAAGTATTTTTACTTTTCATTTTGAAAATTCAACTAATGGAAATTTAATTTTTGGTGCTTATCCACATGAATATAATAATTTATATGATAAAAATTATTTAACTAGTTTTAATGGATTAACTAATAAGGAATGGGGAATTAATTTTGATAGTATTAATTATGATGGTCATGAATTTATTTGTATTAAAAAAGGACATTTTTTAATAGAATTTGGATTAATTAAAGCTCCTAAAAATTTAATTGATCCTTTTCAAAAATATTTCTTTAATTATTATATTGATAAAAAAATATGTAGTTTAAGTTCTTTAGGTTATTATCATTTTGTTTGTGATTTAAGTTTTAATAAAAGTGATTTTAAAAATATTAATTTAAAATTAAATAATGAAAATTTTACTTTTGTTCTTGATAATGAAATGTTATTTGAAACTTATAATAATAAAATATATTTTTTATTAGTTTTCGGAGAAGGAAATTGGATTTTTGGAAAACCATTTTTACAAAAATATGAAATTACTTTTGATTCTGATAATGGACAAATTATTTGGTATAATAAAAAAAAAAATAAAACAACAAATTATTTATTGATAATTATTGCTGTTTTTGCAATTATTATTGTTATTCTTTCTGGAATTATTATTTATAATATATATTTAAAAATAAATAAAAGAAAAAAAAGAGCTCATGAATTAAATGAAGATTTTATTTATGATTCAACTGAAAAAATTAATACAGATATTGGTCCTATTGAATAATATATTTATAATAATTATTTAATTTAATTTATTTTTTAATTATTTTACTTGTTTTTTCTTACTCAATTAATTTATTATTAAATAAATAAATTCACTAAAATAAAAAAATAAAAACGTAATTATAATGTTATAATGTATTAATTTTCGATTTTTTTTCTGATTTTTCTTATGCTTATTTTTTTTAATTATTTCTTTTACTTCTTTTTCTTTTGTTTTAGGTATTTATTATTTTTCATTTTCTTTTCTTTCTTCATTTATTATATTTTCTTTTTTAATTTTTTTATTTTCCGTTTTAATATTTATTTCTATTTTATTTATTTATCTTACTATTATTTAATTTTTTTACTTTATTTTGTTTCTTTCTTTTTTATATACTTTTATTTTTAATTTTTTTTATTGTATCTTAATTTATTATTTTTACTATATTTTATTTTCATTTTTTTATATTTATAATTTATTATTATGTCAAATTATGAAATGAATAATCCAAATTCAAAAATCAATAAAAAGAAAATTGGAAGAATTTATAGAAAAGATAAACACTTTAATAATGATTTTCAAAATTATTATTGTTTAACAAATGAAAATCATCATAATCCTTTTCATATTTTCAAAAATTTAAATCAATTTAATAATTTTGAAAATATGTTATTAACCTATAAAAATAATTCAGATTTAAAAAATGAATGTAAACTATTAAAAAGTAGTATATTAGAATTAAATGAACAATTAAAAGAAAAAGATGCAATAATTTCAAATTTAAAGAGAAGAATAAATTCAATGAGTTCAGAAACGAATAGAAATAAAATGTTTCAAATTAAAACAGAAAAATGTGAAAATGAAAGAGAAAATGAAGGTGATTTACTGAATTTTAATGAATTAAATATTATAGATGATAGATTTTGTAATACTTTAACTGATAATAGAAAACATTTAGAAAGTGATTCTTTTAGAAATTCTAATAAATTTTCTTTAACTTTTAGAAATTCCACAAAATCAAAAATTGTACAAGAAAATAGTTATGTTAAACATAAACCTTTTACTTTAACTTATTTTAGATATAAAGAACAAATTTCAAAAAAAAAAAGTGATTTAAATGCTGTAAAAAATAATTTACAGAATCAATTTAATAATGATGAAGTTGATAAAGAGAAAAATAATATTAAAAAGAATGATAAAAATATATCATTATCAGAGCAGAAAATTCCAAAAAAAAACCAGTTAATTCATTATCAGAGAAAAGAACAAAATGAAAAAAATAAAACTTTAAACCATACATCTTTAAATAGTAAAACTCATCGTAATTTAAATTCATTTAATTTAAATTCAAGAATTTCTAAAAATAAAGAAAAAAAAGTAGAAAAAAAAGAAGAAACAAAAAAAGAATTAAAATTTGAGTTAAAAAAAGGAGAAAAAAAAGAAGAAAAAAAAAATAAAATAAATAATCATAATAACAAAAATAAGCATAAAATTAGTATTAAAAAAAGGAATTTTAAACTAGGAATATCATATAAAGAATTACAACAAATGAAAATATTACATGATAAACCAAATATAATGAAAAAAGAAAAAGAAAAAGAAAAAGAAAAAATAAATGATAATGATCAAGAAATGGAAATGAAACATAATAATAATAATGATAAAGAAGTAAAGATTTCTCATTTTATAAATTTAAAGAAAAAATCATCAAAGAAAGAAAATGAAAAGAAAATAAAATTTGTAGATTTTGAAGAAGGAAATCATTCAAATAAAGATGAAGAAAAAATTTTTGAAAGTATAGAAGAACAAAATTTAAAAGATTTAAAAAATAAACTTCAAAGTGAAATAAAATCTTTTTCAAAAGCAAAAGAAGATAAAAATGAAGATTATGAAATGAATTATTATAAAGAAATAAATGAATATAAATCAAATACTGAATATGAAAAAAGAGATTCATTATCAAATAAAAATGAAGAAGAAATGAATAATGAATTGTTAATATCAATTAAAAAACAATTTTCTTTAACTCAGTGTAATTTTAAAAAATTAGATAAAAAAGAAAAAGAATCTTCTCATAATTCTTCTTCTTTAATACTGGTTGATAAACAAAAAGATTATTTAAATGATGTTGGAACCCCTGCTAAAGAAGATAATTCTAATGAATTGAATTTTGAAAGAAGTTTTAGTGATATTCATATTGAAGATTTTGATATTCCTTCTAATGAAAAATAATTTGTTTTATTTATCTTTAATTGAAATTTTTATTAAATAGGTTAAATGTTAATTTGGGTATATATAAATAATTAAATAAGATTTTTGAATCAATAAATTTTTTTAATAAATTTAAAATTTAAAGTTTTTTAATAATTATTTAATTATTATAAAATGGTAATTTTAAAGTTTTCAAATGAAAATATTCAGATAAATAAAGAGAAATTTTTTGGATTATTTAAAAATAATTTCTGATTTTATATTGAAAAATAAAGATTATAAAGATTTTAATTGGATAAAAGAAAAATTCAAAATGTTCAAATCTAAAGGATTTTATTTATTAAAACAACCAATGAAAAAAAGAAAATCGACTTAAAAGACAATGAAAAGTTAAAAATTGATTAATCAAAGAAAAAGAAGTTTAATATGATAAATATATAAAAAGATAAATAAATGATTTTTTAATTAAATGTTTTAATTATTTTATATTCATTTATCATCTATTTTGTAGTTTGTTTATTAAAATAGAATTTTTTACTATTGTTTTTTATTTAAAAAAATAAATTTTATAATTATCAGGGTTAAATAAATAAAAAGAATTAGATAATTAAAAAATAACGGAATATTGAAATAAACATTAATATTTTTATTTATTTTTAATATAATTATAGTTGCTTGTAATCGTCTTTCTTTAATGAAATAAAATCATGAATATATATCATTTTAATTGATTTTATATTTATAAATTTTTAAGTTTTTTAACCTGAATTTTTCTTAAAGCCTTTCTTAATGAAAAATAAAACGAAATTAATTTTTAAAGTTATAAAATGGAAGTAATAAAAGCAAATTGTTATAGATGTAAACAAAATTATGAGAATCCAATTCAATTATCATGTAAACA